>JASDQU010209468.1:1699-20153 GCA_032191745.1 Picea mariana
AGGAGAAGTCGGCCCCAGCAAATCTAGCAGAACAACTATAAATATAGGGCGCCAGTTCTCATTTGACACATCTCAGAATTGCAGAGAAGCAACTGGTGCACACTGCAGTTCCCAGTTTGGTGCGCACATGTGGGGGAGAGCTGCAGGAAAAGCTGTTGCAGCAACCAGTTTTTCAGTGTTGGCTTGGACTATCTCTTGGCTAGGGTTTGAACTTTGGACTATCTGATCAGCTATTGTTGGTGCACTATCCTTGGAGGAAGATCTGCTACACCTTGTTTGGCTATCTAGCCTAGGGTTTGCTTCCGGAGTAATTCTCTGTCAAGGTTAAGGTGCTCGGAGGGTGGCTTCGGCCTATGGTTGGGTGACGAGGGTATCGTCAATGGTAAAACGAGCACAATCTTCTATATTCTAACACATCCCTCACATCACCATCATTTTAAAGTACCATTAAAGCAAGAGATTTTCACATTTTTCCTACAAATCAGCACTCTTATCATCCTGATTTGATGTTATTTCAGCCCTCAACAGAGGCAGCATGCACATTTTTCCCTCATGACTCCCCTTCTTCCTACAAATCTGTACATTGTATCTTCATTGGATTTTCTGAGTCTAAGTAGCCAATATCATCAGATTTCAGGTCTGATTTTGTCTGAAATATACCTATATTCTGATCAAAGATTACATCCTTCTTGATTACTCCTTTGTTTGTAGTAATATTCAAAAATCTATGTCTTAGATTGTTCATTGTACCCAACAAACATTAGCTTTCTACATTTTGGATGTTCAGGTTTTAAGAATGAGCCCATGGTAACTGGGTAGAATGGTGGTCTTCAGAAACATCTGTAAACATTGAAGCACATCTTTGTAAGAAGATCCCAAAGAGCACAATGCATTGTGTGTATGCAATGTGTGTATTTTTCATGTGGAGAATGAGGCTAGAGCCTCACCAATATATAATCTTAGGGTTTACCCCTTGTTAGCACAAATTTCCACCCTCCAATTGAGCTGATAAACCTGCTATAACAGCGATGAAAACTCGGCTAATTCAAGGAGAAAAGTCCCAAATTGTCACGGGCTAGACACCTCTCAGTTTGGGCTAGTGCCTACTATCCTTAGGGGGGAGTCCCTAAGGTGATTTGTTGCTGTCCTAAGTCTAATTTTCTGCATTTAGTGACCAAAAACAGTCATTGTTATGTTTTGGATAGCATGTTAAAACTGTCCAAAACACTCAAAAAAGATAGTTTGTTCACTTGGAGGGATCCTGCAGGGTTAGCACGAGAAACATAGAAGAGAAATATAACAGAATGAGAAAACTACTCAAAAGATCACTGAAATCACAATGAACAGTTAAGGAGAATGACAAATCATATTGCAAAATCAACAAAGTACCATCAAGAAACAAGGTTAGAACACAAACACACAATTTCTTTATTGATAGGTTTGCAAGAGGGTTGGTTGCAACTTGTGCCACACTTAGCAAGTCCACAACCAGTACAATGATCACTTTGCTCAAAGAAGAGTCACTAGTCTAAGAAGGAGAGAGAGAAGAATGAGAACAAGAAACTATGCTAGCTACTGCAATATCCGACCCAGAACCAATGGAAAGCATCCAATATATAGCTAAAGGCACAAATCCCAAGAGAGAAGAGAGGGGTCGCATGGATGGGTAAAATGGGTAAGTAGAGAAGATGAGCGCACGAGTGAAGCAATAGAAAACATGCACAAGGGTAGGAAAAACACAAGTGGGAGAAAGAATTATGCATGCATATAAGATTAGAAGTGAGGGTACCACGTGTGAGGGATAGCAAGAGCATGCACACTATGGTATAGAGGAAAAGCGCATGGGTTTGTGAGAAAGAAGGCGAGTGGGATAGAAATAGAGAAATAGAAGTGTGGGAAAATAGGATGATAAGGCCAGAGAATAGGCGTGAGATAAGAGATAGGGGAGTGAGTGTTATATGAGGAAATAGATAGGTCAATGCACAATGGATGAGGAAATAGTAAATACACCACATATGCAAGAGAGGGCGCACTTAGACTATAGAAGAACCAAAATAAACCTGCACTTTCAGAAAGGAGGTCTAGAATAGGTGTATGCGTGGATTAGGATGGCTAGGAATAGGTCTTGATGGAAGATACATGGCACATGCAAGCAAGGAGAGGAGATCTAACTCCTTCAATGCGCCACATGTGAGAAGGGAAGGGCGCACTTGAAGAAGAAAGGGAGAAGTAATGAAGGATAATGAATGTGCATTGGCTTTATGGAGTAAAAGAGACGTATGGAGGATAATTTTAGCTTTCCAGCGCATATCAAAATGCTAAGTTTGGTCGAGGGATGAGTGAGTTATTAACCAAAGGGAAATTCGCCCTATTTTTTAGGGATTTCCTAAAATTTAGGAATTTTGCGTTTAAAAGAAATTTAGGGAGAATTTTTAGAAATTGATTTCATGGAAAGTGAAACTATGATAGATGATGAGGGTTAGTGAGAAAAGTTAGCCTTGACTGGCTAAATTTTCTCTCGAAAATGCCACCTCATCCATGCGCCACCTCATTCGCTTAATTAATTTCTCATTAAATGCATACCCTTGGAAAATGTGCCCTTGGTCAACTGATGCCACGTAGATGCCACATCACCCTGATACTCTGCCACATGTCAGAATCTGAGCTTGCCACTTGGCACTGTTGGAGATGACGATGATTGCTAAAAATAGAAATTTCCAAAAATAGCCATCTAGTACCAAAAATTCAAAACTTGTCAAAACTGACACAAACTTTCCGCCAATGCTCAAGATGACTAGAAGACCACCATCATGTGTCCACTACTAAAAATAGACACGACTAAAAATAGAAATCCCTCGCATGTCTATGATATTATACTCATTGGATTCGATTTTCCGCAAGGAATCCGAATACGCAATCAAATCGACATGCAAGCCATGGTGCTCAACCTGCTAAAAACAAAAATATGTGTCAAATCATCTCAAAAAAGGTCCAAAAGACTTAGAAGGTCTCAAGGATCAATAATGTGTGCTCAAAATCTGAATCTGGAGCCTAGAGCTCAAAATGCTAAAAACATAAAGTTCTCGCATGTCGCCCCGAAAAGTGTCATCGGGCCTAGAATCATACAAGGACCATCGTTGTATACTCAAAACGGCTCCAAACTGTCAAGAGATCCACTCAAACCGTGTCTCCTAAAAAGTAGGGACACTTGTATGTAGACATCTCTCTCAAAACGCAAAGGAACACAAGCTAACTCTAACTCTAAACAAAACAACCATGCACAGATCATATACTTGTCTTTGATGGGAACCAACCTCTGCTAACCACAAGTACTAAACTTAGGGAGAATCTCAAAATGCCAGCCAAAATAATGCATGTTGGCTCTTAACCCTCAAGATTTGCAAGGGTGAAAATCTAGGGGTTAACACCCCTAAGACCCCAAAGTGTGGGAGAGCAATAACCACTAAAGTGGTTAACCATAAATAAGGCAGTCCCAAAGGTCCAACTAACCCCTCAAGTTGGATTTACATTAAATATTCCCACATCCTCCGTTAAACACAACTTGGATGATCTATGAAGATGGCATTATCTTAGAAGCACACCTTAACGACAGCTTCGTCCAAATAAAATAACATAATTTTATTAATGTCCACAAATGACCAAGAGATAGATCAATGGGACTAGAAATTACAATCAATGGCCATTAAACAATGGGAGTGTCTAGAACTACAAAAGTTAAATTGTTATCAATATACAACAAATATGGATGACAATAAAAGAAAGAGGAATGCAACAGCTAGGCAACCCCTACGAGGTATGAGGCCATAGTTCTATGGAGAGAATACATGTATTTTCTTGTAAGACTAACTAAATCCCTTGTTTTATAGTGCAAGAAAACATGGAGTAAACAACAAATTCTAGACTTGATGCACAAGGAAAAAGGTACAAATTCTTCTATCTAGATTTTACACAATACTAATTCCAAAAAGAAATTAAGCCTTCCATTTTGAATTCACGAGGTACAATAAATTGCATGTTTCAATTATTAAACCATTATTTAAAATAAATATTGGAGAAGCTAACATAAATTCTATAGGATAAACTCGCCTCAAAGAGACCAAAAACAATATCTGTGATACATAAAGATACAAAAAGTGATTCTACACATTATGATTTTAACTACTCATATGCTTTTATATATGCCTAAGTTAACATAGTGAAAACAAATTTGATACAATGTTAAGTTTTCAACTCTCTAGATTTCACCTAGAGATAATACACTTGTTTTCTTGTAAGACTAGATCAATCGCTGTTTTACAGTCCAAGAGTATGGTCTAGTCTCAGGCACAAATGAAAATCTTCCCTAGGAAAAAGAATAATTTCTTCAATCTAAATTTGGAAAAATACCAACCATTCAGTAAACAAAATTAAAGCTTTGGGGCATTACCAGGGGCAGAGGATCCATAAGAGGCTTTCGGTCAAAAACATGCATGTCTGCAAAAAAAAGACAATGAGAAATTTGTTGAGTTAAACCTTCCAATTCAGCAAAAAAAACATATTAGTTCCCCCCTTTACCAAAATGCATCACAACAATGGCCACTGAAAAAAGGTTATCATTATAGATTGCAAAAGCATGTTAGTGCTACATAATCTAGAATTCACTAGACCAATGTCCAGTCAAACCTAATAAAAGACATTGACTCTAAAGCAAATATAAAATGAGGGGCTTAAAGCATAGATGAAAACATAGCTGAAAATTGACAACATTGCAAAAAATCACTATGCCAACCTAGAAACAAAAAATTGCAATTTTTAGCAAAAAACAAGAAATCACATTTTTCATCGAGAAATTGTGTCATAAACCTCAAGAAATCACCGATCCAAGGAAAAGTACCCATAAAGGGGCGAATTTTGCTTTTTGGGGAGGTTAGTTGTCTATGCAAAGGTTAGAGACTGAGAAGGAAGGAGTTTATCATCGTAAACCATTGATCTTAGTAGGGCGAAACCATCATTCTCATCACTATCAAAGATTTTTTCTTGGAGTGGCTATTGATTTTGATCTATGGTTTTCATATTCCATCCTCTAACTAGTTTTTCCCCCTGGATTTATGCAAGGATTTGCAAAGTGCATGTTGCCTACTTATTAGCATTTTTTAATGGGGCATAAAATGATTTATAGGTCTCAACTTTTTCGCCAGCATTCTTTTATGTCCATTTTTTCGGTTTTTTTGGCCCTAGGTTTGAAGTTTAAAGTTGAATATTGCCTTGCCAATATGCCAAAGGTTTTGGATCCATTTTAGCAATATGGTGAACCTAAGAATAGGACAAACTGGTAGAAATTGAATTGTAAGTTGTGTGGACAGTCCATGACAAGAGGGTCAGTGGCTTGAAATACCAACTTGCTAGAATTCCAAGGCACAAGGTTGTGATTTGTAATAGTTTATCCCCAAAAGTTATACGCACTGCCAATCAAGCTATTTATGGATGAAAAGAAGGAAGATTCGAATGGCTCTCAAACTTGAAATTTCCATAGATAGAGTAGTTGGATCCTCAAGAACCATAGGCCTATCTCAGACTAAGGGTAATGAGAGGATTCCATGGGTTCACCTACCATGAGGACCTCCTCTTTCTTCTTCCAAGAACTGGACATGGGGCAAAACCTTCCATCCAGTAAATGGTTAAAAAAAGAAGCAAGAAACAGACAAGGTTGTGGGGAGGTCTCGTTTTTGGAGTGACGTAGCTTTGACCATTGCAAAGACCAATACATTATACCAGTCAACATTTGATGTTCTCGTTGTTGTTGGCCCAAGGTATAAAGCCCCTATGAGGAGCTACAAGGACCAATCCTTCCAGTGGAAAAGAACGATGTCAATACTAGATTGTAGGACCTAGGAAAATCATGGGAGGCCACTACATGCGTGGTAATGTCTGATGGTTGGATGTGAAGAAATTAACTGATAAATTTAATAGCGATAAACTTTACTTACTGATAATAGCCATAAACTTTACTTATCAAATCTGATACAGCAGCAAGTTATCACAAAATATTTGGACAGCCACAAAATAAAACATGAAGAATAAATTCTGGAGATGACACTGGTTAACACAAACATTTATCACAGGTCTGTGCATACAAAATATATTTCACCAAGTCAGATTTGCAGGGACCATACTGCATGTACAGATCCGTATGCTGATTGGTGATACTCAGGACRTCCGTACAGCAAAACTATGGCTGCAAAACAGCCCGATTTTCTGTTTTTCTTTACTCAAAATGCTGGTATACACACTGTCTATACTATTTCCAGACCTCGGTATGACTTCCTCTCTTTTCTGGTTGATAGTACGATCCGTATGAAATCCATACCACTCGTACGGATTCCTCTTTCTTGTKGTTTTCTGGTTCAACTTGCTGATGGCCCTGACTCGGCCTTCTTATCTTTGTTTAGTCTCCTCTCCCTGATAAACCCAGTGTATAATCTATTCTTGGACCTGGTTAAGGTTCCCTTTCTCGGCTGGGTGAAGGTACAGTCCGTACGATATCTGTACTGCTCGTATGGATTCTTCTTCCTGACTGTTTGTTTATTGCCTCTGCTTAGCAATGGCCTGGCTCGGCCTTCTTACTTCTACACAGCCTCCTCTCTGTTTAGATAGACCCGTCCTAGTCTATATTACAGCCCTACTCAGCCTCTCCTTTACTGTGCTTACTGTTGGCCCCAGCTGCCTTGTCGTCCTGCTCAGTAAGACCCTTCTTGGTCTATGCCTCAGCCTTTCTCGGCCTCTCCTTACTGGATTCGCTGCTAGCCCTAACTTGGCCTCTCTGCCAGGTATCCTTAACCTAGCCCTTGACCTCCCTTGGAAGTGCCTCCTCTCTCACAGTCGACTTCCTTCTCTTGTTGAGGTAATGAGATAATGAGGCTTGCTAGGTTATTTGTAACCCTAGCCTTTTCTCTCATGCAATCCTGGCCCTAGGATCATCTCATCAAGATCTTAATCTAACGATGGGGACTCAATCACTCATTGAGGCAACTTAAGCCACATCCAACGGCTGTGATTTAATCTTAAGTTGATTTGAGTGGTCCCCACCAACTAAGGTGTTGTCTAGACATAAGTTGGGCCTCTTCCACACTACTAGACACCCCTAGTGTGGAAGAACCTGTCCGAGCTACAAACTCTAACAGGATGAAAGGGAAGGGTAGGGACCTCCTTTATTTCTTGGTATATTGTCCCAAAGGATAGAATGTTTCCTAGATATGTTTATGCATCAACAAATGTTAAAGATGGAGCATTGTTGGGTGAATTGTTGGATGAGTTTATCCAAGAAGTAGGTGTGCAATATGTTGTCCAATTAGTAACAATTAATGCAACAAATTATGTGGCCACCAGAAAGTATAAAGCCCCTACCTATGAGGAGTTACAAGGACCAATCCTTCAAGTGGAAAAGGACGATGTCAATACTAGATTGTAGAACCTAGGAAAATCATGGGAGGCCACTACATGCGTGGTAATGTTAGATGGTTGGATGAAAGGGAAAGGTAGGACCCTCCTTTATTTCTTGGTATATTGTCCCAAAGGATAGAATTTTTACTAGATCTGTTTATGCATCAACACATGTTAAAGATGGAGCATTGTTAGGTAAATTGTTGGATGAGTTTATCCAAGAGGTAGGTGTGCAATATGTTGTCCAATTAGTAGCAATTAATGCAACAAATTTTGTGGCCACCAGAAAGTAGCTAATTATGTGTCACACCATAGTTTTATGCACTTCATGTGTTGTGCATTGCGTTGATCTGATGCCCGAGGATATGGGAAAAATCTCCTTTATCAAGGAGGTCATTGATCAGGGCACAATGTAATGTCCCCACTTTGGGACATCATTATATTACAAAGTGTTATGATGACCAGAGTAGTCAGATGGAGGTTATAGAGAGTACAGGGGCTATTGAGGGGTATTTTGTGTTGAAATAATGTAACTGCAAAGTGTATTCTTATTATTATTTGATATATTATTCATTGGATCAATCCCGTCATCTATTGTAAAAGGACCAAATCCCCTTTTGCGGATTGGTCATAATGTAATTGTAATAGGCAAAAGAAGAAATCGACCCCAGAATATATCAAAGAGGCCCCGGAATATAATAAAGGTGGTTATAACCACCCAGAAGAAGAAGTCGGCCTGCCAGTGAAAGGACACTCCCACACGTGCCAATCTTGTATAAATAAGGAGGCTAGCGCCTCACTTAGACACACACTTGCTTGTTCATTGAGAGACAAGTTTCGGAGCTGCAATTGGAGAAGAGAGAGAGAGGCGCATATTTGGGAGAGGACTTTCTATACTTGTTTGAGTTATCTCTAGGCATTGTATTGGCTATCTATATTAAGAAAGTTTTGTTGGGTTTTCTGCCCCATGAGGGTTTCCCAAGATAAATGATGTGTCTCTTGTGATTGTGTATTTCTCTGTGATCTTATCTTATGATGTTGTTATTCATTGAAATGCAAAGAACTATAATAATGGCTTAAACATTAACATGGTATCAGAGCCAAGCTAAAGAGAGCATCTTTCACAAAAGAAGAGTGAAAAACGTCACTGTTACCGTACATGCAAATTAGGGCTTTTTGTAGGAGAGGTAATTCAGCCCTAAAACCATCCAGAAAAGTGCACCCTCCCCCAAGGATCATTTTGGCACCTTCAGTGCACCGTTTCAGTGGCTAGATCTCCCGAAAAGTGAAACCCTAGTTTCACAAAGTACCAAAAAACCAGAGTACCGGAAGTACCAGAGTACCAGAGGTACCAGAAAACCAGAAGCACCAGTCCAAAAATCCGCAGATCAAGTTTGGAGGGGTAAAAGTTGGATTTTCTCAGATCCAAGCACACCAAGCTACTCGCCTCATCAAAGCGCACCTCCTGGTAAGTTCAGAATTTGATTTTGAACATTTTCATTTTTGGACATTTTCTCAACTTCAAGTAAAAGATGTCTGCAAGCATTAAGCTTGTTGACAAGCTAGAAAGTGTGGAAAACTTCCGTGCCTGGAAGTATAGGATTGGTCTCATTCTTGAAGAGAATGACCTAGCAAGATTCGTCAAAGAAGAAGTGTCGGAGCCCGCCGATGCTGCAGAAAAAACAAAGCACCAAAAGGACACAATCAAGGCCAAAAGAATCATTGCAGGTTCAATCAAAGACCACCTGATTCCCTATGTGTCATCAAAGAAGACTCCGAAAGAAATGTTTGATGCCCTAAACAGACTATATGAAGGAAAGAACATAAACCAGAAGATGAATCTCAGAACTCAGCTAAAAAATACAAGAATGCAAAGGAGGAAATATTAGATCTTGGCCTTTGGATTTAGGATTGGGGAAGGTGAAAAGACACTTTGGAGGGAAAATGTCATTTTCAGATTTATAAAAGAATGCTTTGGGTAGTGTGCAAGACACAAGAGAAGAAGATTGAGCAAGAATTTTCGAGTAGGCTTGAGAGAGGAAAATTAAGGCAGCAAAGAGGGCACATTTCCCAAGAGAAAGTGGGCACAAATCCCAAGAGAACATCTTTGTTTTAGTGCTGAGTTATTTTTCTGTTGTTGGAAGCCATACTGTATGGATCCGTACAGTCCGTACAGAAAGGGAAAGAGAACACGGAAATCGAGGCAGTTTTGGCATGGTCTTCGAGGCTGTTTTGAGGATTTTACTTGCTGCGATTGGGCCATACAGAACAGTCCGTACAGCTGACTGTGTGCACGTATTTCGAGATACAGTTTTCTGGGAGGGTCATACAATAGTACAAACTTGGCATGGATTATGAGGCAGAATTTTTGGGACTGTTTTTAGTGTGCTGTAAGTGGATTTCTCTTGCTGGAAATTGTGATTTTGCTACTGATATGTATTTTCCTGAGGCTGAATAATAAGATCTCTCTCTCTCTCGTTGGGTTTCCCCACATTGGGGTTTTCCCTAGCATTTCCCTAAATTTCTGAGTTATTCATAGGTGATTGAATTCTGTTCATTGTGATTATTTCTGCTACATAATTACTTAGCAATGTGTATTTCTGCTTATGGTAATTTCTGAATGTGGATTTTAGACATTTCAGAGTTCATGCAAGACAGTTATCTCTAGGTTGCTAAGTATATGACAGAATATTAGCTTGCTGATTTTTGTCATTAAAATTTACACATCATATGCCAGCATTGTTTAAAATAAAGACGAGTTTCCCCCCTCTCCAAAAAGGTATATTTGTGACGAACTTAAGAGTCTTCAGGTAGAATAACTAGAAAGGGTAAGAAAAGGTATCCCGGAAGCTACAAGTCTTAAAAGTAGATGTGCACGAAAAAAGGTCCAGTATTAGAGATAGTCAACCTTAAGTGTGGAACAACCCTTGGCATTGCATCATGCCAAAGCAACCAAACAACTAGAGCAGCAAATCCTAATTGTATTAGAGTTAGTCTAGAAAATACAATGGCATCTTTACATTAATCTTCATTAATTTGAATAAAATCTTCCTTATACAGAAGTTTCTTTACCCTTGTAATATGTTATAGAGAGAGCATTTCTTAACAGGTATTATAGAAATTGTGCTGAACTGTTCCCAACATTCTCTTAGTAGTCTCAGTTTCTATCTTCTATATCTATTTGCTATATAATATGCACATTGTTTTAACGTTTCATCGGCTCAAATTTAATAGGACAGAACAGTACCAAGGGATGTTATTGTTGTCATGGCATTTGAAGGAAGATAATAAAAAATACAAAAAAGTTTAGATAAACGAAAAGAAACAACAGATATTTTTCAAGAAAGCTCAATTGCAAAGTACAAAGAAATACTGAAGACTTTGATGTATGCAGAGAGTTGAAATAGCAGTGGCAAAGATACCCTCTTCTTCCAGAAGATTGGCTTCATCTGCCTCGTTCATTTCCTTTTGGATAGATTGAGCAGTTCCTTTCTCATAGCTAGCCTCCTCTGCTGAAAAAGGAAATTTCATATGGTTGTCACAGACAAATTCCTTCATGGAGTAATCTAACAAGACATTCTTGAGAAACCCAAGCATGCACAAATGTAATATCCCAGAGAATGCACACGAAACAAGCAAGGGAAAAAATATCCACTGGAATCTATTTAACTATGGTTGCCAGATCTATTAAAACTATAAGCAAAAATAAAGCAAGAGAAACACCTGGATGACCTACTCTTCATGAGCTTAAATCTTCAGTATTACCTGATGATGGCTCCATTGCACCGCCGCTTGACAGAAGCCTTTCCATGGCAGCAAATCTTCCTCTCCCTAATGTATGCCCCATTGAAGGCAACCTACAGTTCATCGACTATTGTAAGCTAATGATTATTCAAATTTCAAATCTGTCGCAAGTAGTGCTATAGCCATCAGAGCATACCATAAGCAGTGCTATAGTCAAAATTACTGATTAACAAAGAGAAAAGTGAAAAGGAAACATTTTAAAAGAGACATTTCCAGCGAATGGATGTCTTGGAGTTTTTTCTGGCATGATACTGAATCTGAGACATGTGCAGTTATGTCGGGCAGGAGGGCAGCTCCAGTTCCCTCACTCATCCATATAGGGAAGCCTGTGGCACCTCTCATCAATAGGATTCGCTGATTCTTTTCCAAGGGATGATAGCTAAAGAATTAATATACAAACGGACAGATGAAAAAAGGGAATCCATGTGACTGGTAAGAGATGGGAGGAAGTCATGGCATTGGAACTTCCTTCCCAGCGATTGCAACCAATGGTCCTGAAATTCACAGATCATGCTCTGGTTTAATATCCAAAAGATGAGGATTGATTCAAGGGTAGTCCTTGGTTTATGGGCAATAATGATCTTTATCTGAATCGCCAATCAATAAGCTATAGGGACTGAACCAACACTACCACAAGCCCTTGTGTCCAACAGTAAATCAAATTAAGACCCATATGAAATGAGTCACCTCATCAAAGATGACCATGGTGACTCTGCTTTGGAGAGAATCCATCATATAACAAGCAACACCACTTGAACCCCTAACCCCACCAGTACTATGTGTCTCCTGTTTGCAAATCAAAAGCAAGTGATAGCCTAGATAGTTTGGAATAGTTTGAACAAGACTCGCATTGGTTTCAGTCATAGAGAATATTCAAGGGTCTAAGTGTATCATAAAGTGACCCTGGAGAACACCAGACATCACCATTACAATGCCAACACCCAATTGAAATGCTTGAAACTCCACTCACACCCTGGCGAGGGTGTCATTTGGTAGACCCTAGTCGAGCATACCTTGGGGAGGACAATCCCAAATCACTTCTCTGAGATCCTGGATGGCTGCCCATTTCCTTGCTTTCAGAGCCTCTACTACCTAATCCCGGGATTTTTTAAGTTCTGCAACCTGGGAGTGTGTAAGGTCTACGTCCAAGAATATTTTATCTAAATATTCCCAAGTTCCAACAGAGGTGTTTGACTTCATGTACAAAGCAAGTATAACAGTCACTTTAAATGTAGTGAGTGATGCAAAGAATACTTGTTCAAATGGTGGTAAAGGTTGAAAATTAGTCTCTTTCTACAACCAAGGAGTTTCGATGCATACATTAGCACAAGTTCTTCAGGAATAAGAGTAATATTAAATTATGGATTGCATGTCATATCTTCATTATCAGACAAGGTAATACAGGGTTTCTTCATAACGAGTGCCTATGCTCACTTCTACAGATATGTTCTGAAGACAATTTTTAAAAAATGTTGAACCCAGGACATCAACATGTTATGCTAAATACCAAATTCTAGGTAGGCTCACATACTCTATGTTCTCAAAATGATATTTTGCAGAACCTTAACGTAGCACATATTATGTTAAGCACCAAATCCTACTTTGGCTCACAAAAAGAAACCTTCACTAGTTGACTATTGAACAAATAAGCTATTAGCAATGTAATGACCTTATATTTTTAATTTCCAGTGGATAATGCACATTTAAACGATACATATGCAACATTTTAAAGTTGAGTTTCAAGGCATAATAGGAATCGGTCCCCATTTGAGGAACCAATTCCCCTAACATCCGAACCAATTCCTAAATTCGGATCCGAATCCTAAATGACAATATCCAAATCCTATATTCAAAAACAGATCCTTCAACAAAACTCACCAAATATTGAAGAATCAGATCAAGATCACCTGATTCCCCACTTCCTGTACAATTCAGATTCAGGTGGGGCTAGGAATGGCGAATCCAATAACTCTAATTGGAAGATTCTATAGGAGTGCTCTTCCCTAGAAGCTTCTAGGGTTTCTTTATACTACTTATTGAGGCTTCTAGTATTTTCTAAATATATTTTATCGAGAGGTAGTTGGAAATTGAAAGGTATAAAAGGAGAAGAACTCTCATTAGCAAGGCAGAAGTTCAAGAGGGACATACCCCCTATGAGGCCAAGAACATTGTCATTTTGCAAGTTAAAGGAAGGAAAGGCATCTTGATGAAGTTGTCATCACATCTTTTGTTGTAGATCACATTGATGTTTGGGGCTGTCACATTAAATCTGTCGGTATATCTCTCTTTTCAAGGTTGTTTTCACATTTTTGTGGATTGTTTCATATTTGGAGAGGGAATTTTATGAGAGGCATTCGACCCTCTTTGATCTCTTGAAGTAACCAGATCTGTTAATGAAGAAAAGGCTACATGTTATCCAAATTTTTGAAGATTGTTTGATGTTCTTTTTTGCATTGATGGTTGCATGATATACTAGTTGATGTTTAATTGGAGGTGAAATGGTATCTTTATGAACTCTTCATTTAGTCTAGCGTATTAATGTGACTGATTTGAATGGTAGGGTTTATGCACTACGTAACTTTGCTGATTTCTCCATTTCATTTCAAGCTTCTTCATTAAATTGTGCTCTTGACTCCATTTTCCCAAAGGACAAGACACTAAGTCTTGCTTGTCTTCTCACTTTATTAACTAAAAATCCAAAAATAACTTCATTCTCCAAATCTTATTTTATATCAGCTTTACAAGAACAGATTTGTAGTCTAATTAGGGAATCCCCCTTCTGTGTAGGAGGAGAGCTGGCCTAAAGTGAGGAGGACGACCACCGAGGTGACAATGAGTGGTGTCCTCAAGTTTCCCTAAGGTTTGTGCTTGGTTATTGTACTTATCTTTTGAAGTGCAAATTATAACGGTAACAAAATGGTGCCATTGCCAAGGACAAAGTCCTTTTCTCGGATTCAGTAGACATGGCTACAATGGTATGGTGAGATGTTTTGTTTGAAGATCTAGTTTATCATTCGGTGACTCCATTGGTATGAAAAAGGTATGAATCTAATACATGTTGCTAATATCAGTCTTTCAGTGTGAAGAAGAATGGCTTTCATGGCTGCATTGTTTCCTACTTTGGATCTTTTAAGTATTGAGGGTTTCCCTCACAACTTCCCCAGATCAAAGCACAGACTTCGACAAGTTGATGGAGACACTATCACCTTCGAGAGGGGCGTATCAATGAATTTTATGATTAGTTGCATATAAAGAATGTATCATGTATCACATGATGACATTGCCATGCAGCTTTTTGTGCATACATTTGAAGGAAGAGTAAAAGCATGGTTTGATAATCTACCTGAAAAGAGCATTTCCTCTTGGGATGAGTTTGAAGCAATTTTTAGAAAGAGATGGAGCAATCAAAAAAGCAATGATGAACATATTTACTGGGTATGAAAAGAAGAAGGAATTAGAAAACCTAACACTTGAGAGCCATCGTAAACCCTCGGAGGTGTTATTGGCTGAAATAAAGGAAAAGGTTGAAGAATTGAAAAGCCTTCTTAACTCACTAGAAGAAAAAGGATATATGGCGGATCCAAAAGATGAAGTCCTTGAAGACCTCGTTGAAGCATTTCATGAAGACCCTAATGTTGAAGATCCCACTGAAGACTATGCATCCCATCTTGATCCTAAGTAGGCAACTTGTGATGATGAGGTACACCCACATGAAGAAAACACTTCGGCACCTGCCACATCTTCCATCATTGACAAGGGTTTCATAAGTCATTGTGATGTTCCTTTTCAAATTTCTAAACACAATGAAGAATCTTTCTGTGATATGAAGAGAATACATCTTGAGGAAAAACCCTTGGAAGATGAAGATTTTCCAAGTGATCTCATTCTCTCATGTAATGAAGAACATGGTAGCCAAAACCATGATGACATTGACAATTTTTGCTTGGTTGGGAGGCGTAGATGGTACATGGATTGTTGGTTTTTTTATAGAGAATTCATCTACAACACAAATAGTGAGAGTTTGATGGTGGAGGGCATGAACATACATTTTCCATTTGCACCCAGCTTGGAGGAGAACTTCATGAGGTATGAAAACAACTATTCAAATTTTGTTTCTCTTGAATTGGAACAGACAAAGGATGTTGAGGTAAATGGAGCACTTTCTATTGTTGTTGGTCAACATCCTTTTGATTTTATTAAGGAGAAAAATCGTTGATGTTTGTAGCATCGGACAAGTACTTCCACGTCGATTTTGTGTCTAACATGTGGAAGTCATCCTTAATGTCTCTCGGAACTTAGGAGATTCACTTTAATAAAGTGAATGTCTTTTTGTAATCAACGAAGTTTAATTGAAGTGAAATGCCTAAGTATTTGGCATTAGTGAGTTAAATTAAATCCTAGCCATTAGATCATAAAGTGAAGGTGACATCTAATCTCAGCCATTGATCACTTTGGAGATCTAGGGTTTCAAATTTAGAGTAAACTCAAGATTATAAAAAGCAGCCTAAGTGAGAGGAGGAGACACACACACAATAAGATAGGAGATCTCATTGATTGGGTGGACAGGGACTTTCATCCAAGTGTGCAAAGGCGGGGTCTGAGGAAAGGAGCAAAGGGGTAGCAAAGGTTTTCAACTAGAGCTTTAAACTCCTGAAACCTACTGAAGACCTCATCATTGGTCTTTAGAAAGTAGATCCAAGTTTTGAAAGAAAAGTCAACAATGAAGGAAACATAGTACATACTTCCTGAAATTGATGTTACTAACATCGGTCCACAAACATCTGAATGCACTAGGTCTAGAATCTCCTTAGACCTATGCTCACTACTTGAGAAAGAAACCTTGGCAAGCTTGCTAAGCGTGCACCCTCTGCATACTCCATGCTGCTCAATATTGAACTATGGAAGACCTGTGACTATCTCCCTCATAGTAGGCAACACCTTGTGATGNACCTCATCATTGGTCTTTAGAAAGTAGATCCAAGTTTTGAAAGAAAAGTCAACAATGAAGGAAACATAGTACATACTTCCTGAAATTGATGTTACTAACATCGGTCCACAAACATCTGAATGCACTAGGTCTAGAATCTCCTTAGACCTATGCTCACTACTTGAGAAAGCAACCTTGGCAAGCTTGCTAAGCGTGCACCCTCTGCATACTCCATGCTGCTCAATATTGAACTATGGAAGACCTGTGACTATCTCCCTCATAGTAGGCAACACCTTGTGATGTGGGTGCCCCATCCTCTTGTGCCACAACTCGCACAAGTTGTCACTGTTATAAATTAGGGCTCAAACGAGTTCACCCTGCAACCTATAAATATTACCTTCTCTAACCCCTATTACTTGTGTTGTATCTGAGCTAGATTTATTCCGCCTGATGAGGACTTACTGGTTCTTGAACTCAAATTCAAAGCCCTTATCCTCCATAACCGAAATTGAAAGCAAGTTCTTTCTAAGACCTAGAACAAACAAGACATCGCCAAAATCTAAAGAGTTTCCTAACTCGAGCTGGAAGGGAATAGCAACAACTCCCGTTAACGGGTACTTGGCATCATCACCAAGCTCAACCTATACTCATGAGCCCTTCTTCATTAGACTAGAAAACAATTGTCGAGCTGATGCCATATGACAAAATTCCCCACTATTCACATACCACACATTCCCATGAATCGTGTTGGTAGAAAGGCAAGATACCATTGAGAAATCAGTCTCAAGCTTGGTAGCGAACTCGTTCATCAAAGTTTTCACAAACACTGCTACCTACTTTCATTGTTGCTTCCCTTTACCCTTCTTATTTGGACACTGTGATGCATAATGACTATTCTTATGACAAATGAAGCACTCAATTTTACTCAAGTCCTTCTTTCTTGGCTATGAGGTTGACTCCTCACTCTTAAGGGTACTTGCACTGGGTGGCTAAAACAATCGTAACTTAATACGTTTTTCTTAGGCCCTTTGCAGTGACACACTAAACGTACAACACTATTTGGCCACTGATGAGGAGTAGCACCCTAAAACATGAGTGAGTTCTGCAATGTATTATTCAAAAGGGGACCCGAAGGGGTACTTGCACTAGATGGCTACAACAACCGTAACTTAAGATGTTTTTCTTAGGCCCTTTGCAATGACACACAGAATGTACAACATTGTCTGGCCACTAATGAGGGGTAGTGCCCCAAAACAAGCGTGAGTTTTGCGATGTATTATTCAAAAGGGTACTTGCACTGGGTGGCTACAACAATCGCAACTTAAGATGTTTTTCTTAGGCCCTTTGCAGTGACACACAGAACGTATAGCACTGTCTGCCCTTATTTKTCTAACCAATAGGGCTAGGTTCTCGTCACCACCCTTCTTGTTAGCCTTTGACTCCATCCRAGTTTCCTCCTSGATACAATCATCCCACAACCTCTCAGAGTAAGGAAGATTCCCATGAGCACAAATACCTTTAGCAAATGGTTCCCATGAAGTTGGGAATCCATTTAGTGCCATGTTCACTAGATCTACATCTGCAACCTTCTCCCCAACTGCTGCAAGTTGATCACAGATCTGCATGACCTTCATAAGGTAGCTAGTTATTAGATCTAATTTGGTCATCTCTACGGATCTGAGTTTGTTCTGCAATATCATCTTCTTGTTTATGTTCTGACTCTAATAGAGGCTTACTAGGGCATCGAACATTTCCTTTGTCATCTTCTTCTCGAATATAAGAGGGATCAAATGATCCTTTATGTTATCCATGACCATCACAACATCTTTGACAATATAAGAGTGTAACCCTCACTTTCCATGACAGGAAATTTGAGGTGCCATCCAGTCTGTCCTCAAATCTAAGGCTAGTTGACACTGTTATCCACTGAAGTTGCACTAGTTGGACTTGCAGTTGAGCCGCCAAAGGCTGAGCAATTAATTGCTCAAATTTCAGTGTTCGAAAGTTCAGTCGGTCATTTTGACCAACTTTTTTCCGCATTTCCATCCCCTGTGGGGCATTGTAATAAATGAGATTAGCATGATGAAGTTGTAAAAGACTTGGCCACCCAAGACTTGATCACAAGTATGTACTCTAGAGTTTTTTTTTACTTGTTAATTATTTCTTGCCTGAGAAGTTAGGCGAGTTATAATTTCTAAGTTTTTTCACTCAGATCATCTCTAGTGTCTAAATGTTTATATTACCATGCTAGGTCATCTATATTGAGTCATATGGAAATTGAAC
>JASDQU010209468.1:37177-49013 GCA_032191745.1 Picea mariana
CGGAGCGCGCTCCCAGGGTCGCTCCCGCTAGGAGCGCGCTCCTAGGCTTAGGAGTGGGGGGGGAACTCCCTACAACACTGTGTGGAATTAAGTGAAGTCAATTGGGTTTAGTTCAGGTGGTTAAGGAAGGGTGCATGAGCTTGGTCAAATATAGAACATGGTGTCTCCCTCTTAGTGAGAGTTAGAGGTTTATTTATGGAAAATAGGTGGCCGATTTTAGCAATGTATTTATTATTGGACACACTTAATTTTTGAAGTGTTCTTGCATGAGTTAGTTTCCTTCTTTAGAGAGCTCAAGGATCTATAAAGGACGGGAAAATGTCCATTGTTTGGTAGAGTTTTTCAGTGAGCAACTAGTAGCCTTTCCTTTCCATCGTTTCCTCTTTTCTTCTTGCTTCTTGTACTCTGCATAGAGCCATATTGTAATCAGTCTTGTACTTTGTCTCTATGGTGCAACCAATGTCTTGAATAATACAAAGATAAGGTTTGACTATTCTATTTTCTAATCTCTTTAAACTTGTTGGTGAAATACTATCTTTCTGTGCAACGGTGTAGGTGGTATTTCTTGCCTCTAATTTGGTTGTATTTATCATTAAGAGTGCATATTCCTATCTATTTTCTTTTCATATTTAGCTATTGCAAACTGAAATTCTCTGATATCTCTTAATTATCAATTTTATTAGGTCTTTGCTTGCTTAATTGCATGCCAAGGACCATTGTTTATGTGTTGATTTATCATACTAACACRCAGATTTTTAGGTAATTTTCAGCGCATGAAACACTTGGSAYGCCRCCCTATGATTGGAAAAGCACCAATCCGAATAGAGAAGCATTCAGCTAGTGACCTAGGGCTGATTTTTTATCAATTATTATTCAATCTTCCTTACTGYARGTCTTGGAGTCAAAGCTGACCTGTGGTGTATTTTTGAGTGATAGCAGYACTGGRAAATGAGTGGGCATACCCAACTCCATAGAGATACAGCCATAGCTTAAAATTTGAAGGAGAGTGCRCATGAGATGACCCATCTCAAATACAAGTGTGGATGGGTATATGAAGACGCAACCATCATCATATAATTGCTCGACTCCTCAAGGAATGCCACCACTAAACTGCTCATCATCTGGGGACATGCAATATTGATCTGGCCAATTGAGGAAGTGTTGAAAAGAGGCATAAGTACAAGAGAGAAAAGCGAAGTTAGTTGTAGCTGGAATAAGAAAGAGTGGGTTTGTGATGACCCAACTCGATACAAAAGTGGACCTAATAAGCTAACAAAATTGGGTCTAGCTTGGATGGTTAAGAGGAGAAGATGTTATCCTCCCTGCTCAGATTCAAATTCCTCTTGTGAAATTTTTGCCCTTCATGGCCAATTGGTGATGGCAAGGTACCAATGATATCACTCTTGCTTAATTGCTTGAGGGTGGGATGGATGTTTCCAAACATTTAAGTCAACTGGGAATAGCTTGGGTGGTTAAGAGAAGTTGTTATCCTCCACCAATTCGGGCTAGCAAGGTACCAAGTTCCAACCATCTCACTCTCGCTTAAGTTGTTTGAGAGTGGGATGAGATGTTTCCAAACATAAAGCCCAAGCAATTGGCTCAACCAATTGTCACTATTGTTGTTGGGAATTTGGCTAGTTCCATGTCAACAAGTTCCCGATTCGAATCACCTTGGGTGAGGTGCACTAATGTACAATGAAAATATTACTAAGGATACCATCCACGTGAAATATCCATGATCCTTGGATCTAGATATTTATTGCTACTATCATATGTTCTGTTGCAGATCTGATACTCTGGGGGTTTCTGGATGTGTTTCTTGGGTTTTTAGATGTGTTTGTTTAGTTTTATGTTCTCATGCGTAGCATGCATGGCATTGCTGGATCCATAAATAACTCAATGCATTTTATTAAATAGCATCAAATGTTAATACATGGAAATACTTGAAATCAATCTCAAAATGCCTTAATTAGATTGTAACGGAGATTAAACTATCCTATAGTACCAAGGAATACAAGTAGAATACCAATCTATAACATACATCGGTCAATCTACAACATGCAAGTCGCATCTACTGCATGCATGGAAGGAATGTTGCATGCAACTGTCGGAACCAACAGAAAACTGAGATTTGATAGCTATGCTCCTCAGAATCTGATGAAATCTATTCCCACTAGGTTGCCCTCTTCCTAGACAACACAGGCAATTCGGATCTACTGTATGCAAGAAGGATATAGTTCGGTTATGTTGAAATAAGCTTGGATCTGATGCATGCAAGAAGGATATAGCCTGGATCTGCTACAATAAGCTCACAGATCTGCTGCATGCAAGAAGGATATAACCCGGATCTGTTGCATGCAAGAAGGATATAGCCCGGATATGCTGCAATAAGCTCAGATCTACTGCATGCAAGAAGGATATAGCTCGAATATGTTGCAATAAGCTCAGATCTGCTGCATGCAAGAAGGATATAGCTCGAGTATGTTGCAATAAGCTCAGATCTGCTGCATGCAAGAAGGATATAGCTCGAGTATGTTGCAATAAGCTCAGATCTGCTGCATGCAAGAAGGATATAGCTTGGATCTGCTGCAATAAGCACGAATCTGCTACATGCAAGAAGGATATAGCTCGGATCTGCTGCATGCAAGAAAGATACACTGCATGCACTCCAAAATATACTTCCAAGATAAATCCACGCTATATCTTTGATCTGAATCTGTCTGAACCTGTAAATGAAGCGAATCCTTAAGGAAGGATCCAATCCTGTACTCTGAATCCTGATGAAGAATCTAAGTGATTCTTCTGATGGACTAGGGTGTGTCTCTCAACACCAAAATCTATCAATGATGGTGGTTTCCTCCATAAATCCACAAAACACGAAGAAAGTCGCCTGACTTCTCCTCTGAGGTCTAATTCTCAACTCAACTCATGCATTATGGTGAATTAAATCGACTTTTCTCCTTTATACTCCCTTCCTCATCTAATTTCCCGTTCACTTGATTAATTAAGTGACTTTTCCCTAGGTTTTGACTTACCAATCACTTAAGTCACTTAAAACACCTTTTTGCTTTAATTTAACATTCACTTTAATTTATTAAGTGACTTTTCCTAAGTTTTATCTTAATAATCATTTAAGTCACTTAAAACACCTTTTTCCCCTTTTTCTCATCTAATTCCACGTTCACTTTAATTAATTAAGTGACTTTTCATAAGTTTTATCTTTAATTATTCTTTTAAGTCACTTAATCACCTTTTTTCCACTTTATTACTTAATGTCACTTTCAACTTAGGCTTTTCTGGTAAATGATACTAAATAATTCTTTTATTCCCTTTTTCTCCCAACTATAGCTTACGAGAATCAGTATAGGCTACTAAGTCGCTCCTCCTGGAGTCATCACTTGGAAAGGGACATTACACCACGAATGTGGGGAAGCATCCCTTGCGTTTTCACACAACATTTTCCTTGGAAAAATATATACATAATTGTGTCTATGTATAAATGCATATATACAAAATATGAATTTCTATACGTGTATAAAAATATACATATACATCTCCATATACATGTATGATGTATGTAGACATACTTTAAACCCAAGAGTTAACTCAATTGGTAGATGCTCTTGTGCAAAAGTTCACAGAGGTCTTAGGACCAAATCTAATGGACTCCCTTGGGGTTATCAGCTGGTATTTCCACTAGCAGTTACTACCATGCTCATCCTGAAAACTGGGGAAGAAAGGGGAGATCCACAAGGGCAAGGTACCAGCATCCTCACTTGGAACACTTAATATGTGGGCAAGTGAGAGACTGTATTTCTCCAGAAAAAAATGTATGTAAATATACATATTAATCTGTGTGCAATACATATACATCTCTATATACACATGTATGTAAACATATTAATCTACATGCATGTCCATGTGTGCCCTCAATTGGAGTTGATTTCATCTCTCTACCCATCAACATCCATCCATGAATGTAGACTTTGTTAAGTTTATACAAATGATAGACTCTATTCCACTAATAAGAATCCTTTTCCCTTCAGTTATGAATGTTTTCTTTAACCCCTGCAACATACAATGATCCCATTCTCTTTTAAGAATTGATAAGAAACACCCCCCCTTCTGTTATTGCTAAATGATGAAAGCATTTTGATTTAAATGTGATCTCTTGAATATTTCCCTGATTTCACAAGTTAACAAGGTCTTACAAGGAATAAAGCATGAGATATGGATCTAGCTAATGTACTAATATATTGGTTCTCTAAATTTAATGAGAGCCATATTCAATTCCGAATGGGGATCAGAAATATTATCAACTGAAACACATGACTAGCACAACTCCTACCCTCAAATCAAGGAAATACAAAACATGATACACAGTTCAGCTGCATCTTACTAGATGGTTTGAAATGCCAACTTTTATTTGTATTTGAAATCATGTACCCCATCTTTGTATAAAGGAATTATAGAAACACAGAAGCAGGGTCAAATAAGCACACAGATAAAGTGAGAAAGCTATTCTATGTTGATGTTACCATCCACCCCGCGCCTTTCCCTATCATCATAGCTCATCTACAAAAATAAATATACTCCAGAAATTCATAATAACTAGTGCCCATCCTATAAGAGAAACTCAGAACAGATAAGAATGGCTGTCTAATCAACTCACTGGCTACCAAGTCTTACATGCACAAAAGAATCTACCTGTTTCTGATGAATTTCACATGGACGGCCCAATTCAGACCAAACATCCTGCAAGGACTTATAAGATGTTAGTGTCAGAAAAATTAATAAATAAATAGGAATAGTGGACAGAAAACATTTCATTTATGTAAACATCACACTAAAAAATTATTACGATGGTTAAAATTTAAAAACAGATAGAAACTTGAAACTGATTACAAAGAACAAATAGACCATTAATTAGTTTTCTGATGATTGATATTAGTCAAAAATGAAGTACGTCTAGACTCTAAACGTCATATATAATTATTGCCAGAGAGGTATTACAAAAGGAATGCAAAAAAAAAACACTACTGAAACCTACATCTGTATCATCCTTCTACATAATGAATGCTTCAATGCCTTGTATAAAGGCTTGCTTGGTACTGGCAATGTCACAATGTCCAACTTAAACAGAATTACACTCAGAAGGATGTTAAGGGAACAAAAGTCCAACTTGAACTGAATTCCACCCAGAAAGAAGGATTTCCTAGACAGAGCAGTTTAATGGCAGGCTAATGATGGCTATGTTAAGCTTAAATTTAACCATAATTCTATTTGTCCACTAAAAGTTGCAATGCAATTCTAGGATCAAGCTAAAAGAAATAGTTATAGTCGATGGAAATGGATGCAGTCTTTGAGGGTTCTAAGGCTCTAGAACTTTAAGAATTTTTCCTTTGCATCTTCCTATCATAATGTACCTTTATGCAAGATTCAGAGCTAGTCCATCTCCAATCTCCATTTAGTTTCCTGGCCTCTTTTGGGGGCTTTTCACCCCAGTGAAGAGGTGAGGCCATAACCTCACACACCCAGGGCCTAAGCCATTGTGTAGCAATCTTGAAGGAGAATGACACTGGAGAAAGCCCAAAAGTTAATTCGGAAAGTATTTGATGGAGTGATGATTCTGATCTTTTCTCTGATCCACCTGTGCAAATTTCTGTTGATGAGTATAATCAAGCTTGTTCTGAACTTCTGAATTTAGACATCATGCTTTAATAGGCTATTTTGTTCGTAGAATCCCATCTTAAAACATCAAATTCTTCAGATCTAGTGGATCACTGATCTCCATTTAGTCTCCTGTCCTCTTCCAGTGGCCTTTCCTGCTAATGAGTTGGGGGCATCACAATGGACCACACCCAAGGTATAGACCATTGTGCAGCAACCACAAAGTAGAATGGTTCCAAAGATGGCCTGAAAGTTAGTTCAGAAAGTCCTTCACAGGGTAATGATTCACGTCTTGTTTATGATTCCCCCATGTGCAAATTTATGTTGATACGTATAATCAAATTCGTTCTGAATTTAGCCAGCATGCCTTAAGAGAGTATTTTGTTGGTAGAATCCTATCTGAAAGTATGACTGAGGCTCACGTCTAGGAATTACAAGATCCTTAAGGCTGGCATATTAAAAGTATCTGCAATATGACTTGGTATCCCCATTTTGTGGGATAACTAAGGAGATGATGTCTTGAGACCCTTAGGTTGCAGACATGGAGTACCGAGAGACCACATGAATAGCAATGTCCACTTACCCATATGGAAGCCCGCTCTATCACCACAGTTTGGATCCGTTGTCAGCGCATCCACCACACTAGCTAGCTTCTGGAAGGCACATGGGTCTTGCTCCATGCGAAGTCAGGTATTGTGGCAGGTAATCACCCTAATATTTGAGGCATTTAAGCATGGTGTATTGAAGCTTCTTTTGATTATAGAATGTCTGCTTGGATATTATGGCTTTTGACCATGTTTCACCTTGGTGAGTGTCATCGATTTCCTAGTAAGTGGCCAACTTTTGGGGAAGGGATGCAACTGGGGGTCCTAGGTTGTCGTACCATTTCTGACCATACTTATCACTTTCCACTCATTACATTCCCATCACATTTCCCTCTTCTAGGCCCTTTGACTCTAGTGATCCAAGAAGAGCATGTACCTCATTTCATGGGAAGAAGGAGCTGAAGGCCCAAGGGAAAAAGATAAAAGCCTAAAATATAAACCTTCTAGGTGCTCGCCTAGATAGGTCTTGAGAATGATGAACTACTTCTCTTAAAAGAATTGAAGGCCTACAAAAGATCAAACACATAATAAATATCCTGCTTGAATGAAAGACTAACACTAGTGCGTTACAACGCTTTGATGGTTACTCCTATGGCACTTTGTGGACCCCTTCTTTCAAGTGACACTGTGTTACTGCCCCCCAAGCTAATCGATTCACTATTGGGAGTGCACACGTGTTTGGATAATTAATAAATTAATAAATGGCAATAAATGGACTTGAAAAAAGGTTGCATTGAAGAAGAAGAAGGTGCAGCACACCCCCTCCAAAGGCACCCTTAAATGACATAATAAGAGCCCTTGTATTTCATGAAACTCATTGACCTATGAAGTCTAAACCCCTATCCACCTCATCATCCACTACATGACCTTGAAGGGGCATCCTTGGGAGCATCCCCTACTTGAGGGATTTGGTCAACCCAATAGGACTTTTATGAGACCCCTTCCATACCTAAACTTGGTCAATTGTATAGGGTCTTTCAGCACTTGTTTAATTTGATGAGGTAGTTTTGATGCACATGTTTAGGTGCCTTGTTTATTAGATATGTTTTTCACTTGCCATGATATTTTGACTTGAGAACTTTGGAGAGCATACTCATTGTTTTGCAGGACCTTGTTTGGTGGACAATTTTGGAGGAACAAGCCTAGCTTGGGTTTCCATGGGGCTTGAAGCCCACAGGTTGAATGCCAAGGGCCCACGTGTCGAATCACGATGAATTGCCTTTGGAGGCCTAGAAGACACCTTGGAGGACCTAGCCTAGCCCTCACATGCCAAACGAATTGCCTAGGAGGGGAAAAATGTCATTCTTTGGGGCTTGACCTCACCTAGGGATAGGGTTGGTGGTGATGGAGTTATTGTTCATTGAAACTTGGCATGATTTGACAGGAGGAGGCATGGATTGACCTTGTCGCATAAAGAGGAGGCTCTAGGAGCCCCAACAACCTCAACTTTCTTCTCCAACGACTTGGAAAGTGTCAAAACATCTCCTTAAAGGGGTGACATCATCTTGTTCTAGGGTTTCTAATGTGTAAAAGTGTAAATTAAATATTATTACTTGGTTTAAGGGGTAAGATAAGGGTTGTTGACCCATTATCTTATGTTTTACCCTAACTAAGTGGACAAAGTTACAAACTATGTTTTAAACTTTTTTTTTTATAGAGATCATGTGAATCTCATTTCATAACATAACTCTCCCATTGTGAGAAGTATTTGGCTGAAATTTACACCCTCTTTGGGCAACCTCTTCTCTCTTGTGCTTTTGTCTTGGTTTCTTTATGCTATTGGTGGAAGAAGTAGTGCGCTACCTCTCTTGGAGTTTCTCTTTAGCATTTGTGGTGGATTTATCTTGGTAAGAGGAGGCTTATCTTGTCATTTCTTGAACTAGGTAAGGATTTATCTTGTTGATGCTTCATTGCTTAGTTACAAGTTTGATTTGCTAGATTTCTTGGAGAGTATAATGATTTACAACCCCACCATTGTCTATCATTTTTGTCTAGAAGTTATTTGTTGCACAAGGTTTTACTAGGAAAAGTAAAAGGGTTTACACCCTCCTAGTATCTCCTAGCTTAGCATTTGCTTGCCTTGGGGTGTAAGAGGGTTTAAACTTTACACCCCCAAGGAGATAGCATTGTTAGCTCTTTATTTACTTGACTCCATAACCCAATAGCTAAAGGCACTAGTGTAATTGCATTGGAGAAATAAAGTATTGCATTGGTTAACACAACATTTCGTGATTTGGAGGTTGTCTAAATTGGAATCAATTCTTTGCTCTATATGCTTGGTTGAGCCACTAGGGCGTCATTTTTAGCTAGACCCTCCTCCCATTTTGGTTGTTGTCAATTTATGAGATCATAATGCCATATTATTGAACTTTTATCTTCTTGTGTATTTGTGGATCTATTTTTCTATGATTTTCTTTCTTGGCTAAGGATTATAGTGCTTCATAATATTAAAGTTTGTAATTGGGTATTTGCAAAAACTAATTGGATCAATCCATTGAGGGGCTACCTAGTCTCGTGGAAGAAGGGATCTAGACTCCTTGTCTCATCCCCTTCTTTTATTGGTGTTTAGTGGTTCAAACCCTAAGGGTGGACAAACTCTTGTCGAGAGTATCTTCACCAAGGGTTGGTTCTTACTTGCATCAAAGTTGGTCCATTGGTTTTGAAAACATCCCTAGTGGGAGCTTTTCTAGCAAAACTTGAGAGAAATCTATTTTTCCTACACTAGAATTGGGGGTGATTAGTCTCTTCGACTCCAAACCCAATCTCTAGCTCAAATACCGAAGCTGACTTAGGAGGATTTGTGATCGCGATCCGTCACATCAAGAGGTAAGAGCAAGGCCAAGGTAAGCCTCACATACTTGAACCATCATTATTAAAAATCTTCAAAATCTCTTCATTTTTTGTTTTAAAATATTGCAAAAATACAAAAATATTTTACCCTACCTTGCACTTAAATTTTTATATCTTTCTAGCTAGTAGATCTTTGGGATTTCTGTCTTAGAGATTCTCTCTCTACCCAAAGATTAATTGTATATTTCACAAGGGTATATTTGGGAGTTTGCAGATCTGAAAATTTGCAGCAAGAATTTACACCAAATCCGTCAAAAAATTGTTAATTTCTTTTAAAACTCAGCAACAGAAATTAAATGCCAATTATTTTTCTTTACCCAGAAATTATTCTATGCTGATATAACTTCTGAAATTATGCATATAATTTATAGCTGAGTTATGAACTTAAAATGCAGAGCAGAAGTAATCAGAAACCAAGCACATAAAAGATAAAGACACCAGAAATACCCTGGAAACCCCAGTGTGGGGAAAACCAGCAAAGAGGGGGCTTTATTTGGCTTCTGAGAGAAATATTACAGCAGCAAATTTCAACATACTTTTTTTACAATTCAGAAGATGAATTCTTTTGCTCAAATCGGCCCAGCAAACCAAGTGTTGTACGGCCCAACAAATACCAACATGTACAGTCTCTCTTCTAGATGAGTTGTACGGCCTGGTACGTCTTCTTCTGTTGGTTGTAACTTGTAACGCTATGCCCAGTACGACCCTCTTCTTTTGCTTCAAATCGGCCCTGGCTCAGCCTCTCTCTCTGTGCTAAACATGCCCAGGAATCGACCCCTTGAATGTTGCTATGTAGTATGTACGGCCCAAAGTACGGCCTCTAGTTGCTGCACTGTACAGCCTCCACTAGCTTCCCAAGCCTTGCCCATAACTCAGCCTCTACAATTTGCTCACCCTCTTCCTTATCTCAGCCAAGCACCCTCTTTTCTCTTGCTCAAGAATGAATGTGCCCTCACTTACCCTCAGCCACCTTTTTATCACTCTAACTCACCTTTTCTTGAGTCTTCTAGAAGCCTCCAGAAATTCACTTTAGTGAATTATTAATTTCCAAAAAGCCACTTTTCATAAATCTAAGTGAAAAGTCAATAAAAGTCACTTAAATGACTTTTATACTTTTCCTAAGTTGAAACTTAGGATAAATTAAAATATCAATCTGGGTAGTTTAATTATGTCCATCAACTAATCTTGGACACATAGGCTAAGTTGAGACACCTTCTGAGCTACATAATTAACACTCCCTCTTAGCGAGGAAGGTGTTCTACACCACCCCCAACCTGTCCCTGAAGAAGACAAACTTGTCTTTCATCAATGCCTTCGTGAGAATGTATGCCACCTGCTCTCGTGTAGGCACATATTGTAGCTTTACTGTCCCCTTCTGCACATAGTCCCTGATGAAGTGAAATTCGATCTCTATGTGTTTGGATTTGTCATGAAACACTAGATTCTCATAGAGCTTGATGCAACTCTGATTGTCACAGTGAATGACAGTCACATCCTGTTAGAATATAGAAGATGGAGTGCTCGTTTTACCATTGACGATACCTTCGTCACCCAACCATAGGCAGAAGCCTCCCTCCGAGCACCTTAACCTTGACTGAAAATTCCTCCGAAAGCAAACCCTAGGCTAGATAGCCAAACAAAGGGTAGTGCATCATTCGCCAAGGATAGCACATCACAAAAAGCTAATCAGATAGTCCAAACCCTAGCCAAGAGATATTCAACCCAATACTAAAACTAGCTGCTGCTGCAACTGCACCTGCAACCCTCCTCCAAACCTGCGCACCAGACTGCAACTACAGTGCGCACCAACTGGGAAACTGCAATTCTGAGATGCTACAAATGAGAACTAGCACCCTGTATTTATATTGGTTCTGCCAGATTTGTTGGGGCCGACTTCTCCTTTTGGATAGGTGTCTGTTCAATATATTATTATTATTTCTGGCCGACTTCTTCTCTTGGAGGCTAATAACCTAATATAAATTATCTTCTTGAGCCGACAAGGCTTCTAGGGTTATTAGCCAACTCATTAGGGTTTCTCTTGCTTCCCGGAGTCTTNCCTAGCTAGAGAGGTATTTACAGGTAATGGACTTGAGCACAAAACATACCATTTACCCGGTAGCATCAATATAGTCATCTAGACTATTTCATGAGCATCACCATCACCATCAGCTGCATCATCTCTCGAAAACATACTTCATCTGAGTAATTAGTCATGATGCTAAATAAGTCACTCACATCATAGAGTGATATAAGAGGAGTAAGAGCTCTGAACTGTTTTCCGTCTGGAAAATCTTTGTTCATCATTCATCTAAATGATCATTATCTCCAACAAATTGTTGATAGTCTTCAAGGCAATTAGAACAAGGATAGAGCACAATTGTGTCTATTCATAATAGTACATAACTACATTCCAGTGGTTCACTACCACATCAAGTAACACACAAGTACTTGATCAACAACGTATGGTTGCAAAGAGTGAAACATATTCACCACAGTAGTCCTCATCTACTGTCATACGGTCTTCATAACAAACATCTGATAGCAACCTGCATAGAAACAATGTTATGATAAAAAGATGATTTGTCTGGGCCAATCTTTCACTCACGTCTGTGAGATCTGAAAGAATATCTGCCTCACGAACAGTGGAACATATCCACCACAGTAGTATATCTCTACTGTCCATAACAATCATCTGATGCCATCCTGCATAG
>JASDQU010209469.1:0-10365 GCA_032191745.1 Picea mariana
GAGAGTGCATCTTCCACAACATTCTGCTTCCCTTTTTTATAGAAGATTTCAAAATCATAACCCAATATCTTGGTTACCCATTTTTGTTGTTCTTCTGAAGATAGTCTTTGTTCCAAGAAGCATTTAAGACTCTCATGATCTATTTTGACCTTGAAGTGCCTACCTATTAGGTAAGTATGCCATTTCTTAAATTCATGTAGTATTTCCATCATTTCATTATCATAAATGGGTTTGTGTAAGTCCTTTCCCTTGAGTGGTCGACTTTCAAAATCTAGGGGCATTCCTTCTTGCATTAGGACAACACCAATTCCATTTCCTGAGGCATCATATTCCACAATAAAGGTTTTTGTGAAGTCTGGAGTGCTCAAGACAAGAGCTTTGCACATCACCTCTTTAAGTTGTTCAAAAGATTTAGTTGCCTTTGGAGTCCATGAAAATGCATCTTTCTTAGTTAGTCTCATTAAAGGTGTTGTTATTCTTCCATAGTGTCGAACAAACTTGTGGTAGTAACCTGTCAAACCCAAAAATCCTCTAAGATTCTTCAATGTTTTGGAAATCGACCAGTCCATCATGGCCTTAATCTTGTTAGGGTCTACCTTGACACCTTCATGAGATACAATATGACCCAAATACTCTAACTCCTTCACTCCAAAGAAACATTTGGATGGTTTGGCATATAGTTGTTGCTCCTTTAGTAGTTGTAGCACCTTGTCAACATGTTGCACATGATCTTCCCAAGACTTTCTATAGATTAGTATATCATCAAAAAATACTAACACAAAGTTTCGAAGGAAGGTCTTGAAAATGGAATTCATCAACCCTTGGAATGTGGAAGGTGCATTTGTAAGGCCAAAAGGCATGACCAAAAATTCATAATGGCCTTCATGAGTTCGAAATGTTGTTTTTGGGATATCTTCTTCCTTCATTCTAATTTGATGATACCCTGAACGAAGATCCAACTTTGTGAAATAAATTTCTACATGTAGTTCATCTAACAATTCATCAATGACAGGAATGGGAAACTTATCTTTAATAGTGATCTTGTTGAGCTCTCTATAATCTGGACACATACGCCATGAGCCATCTTTGTTGAACACCATTACCACCAGTGCAGAGTAAGAACTTTGGCTAGGTATAATAATGTAAGCCTCTAACATTTCTTCAACCATGTGCTCAATTTCACTCTTTTGGGCATAAGGGTATCTGTATGGCCTAATGTTAGGAGGAACACTTCCAGGAATTAGGTGAATATCATGATCATGATTTCGAGTGGGTGGAAGTCCTTTGGGAATATCTTCAAATACTTTGGAATGCTTATCAATGATCCCTTTGATATATAGAGGAATAGATGGCTTAGATGTTTGAACATCTAGTGATCATAGTTGTGAAATAACAGCTTGATGCCCCCTTTTCAATAATTTTGGTATGCCATTAGAACTTATCACCTTACTAGGTTTCCCTGTGATACCTCTTAACTCAATTTCTTTTCCTTCCAATGAAAATTTCATGAAAAGTTCTTGAAAATTAAAATTCATTGTTCCTAATGATTGTAACCATTGGATTCCTAGTACAACATTAGCTCCACCCATGGGTATAGAAATCATTGAACTATTCATTATATATTCCCCCATAGTAAGATTGATCTTATTGCATTTTCCTGAGCAATTGATAGTTCCTCCATCTGCAATCATTACTTGAAACTCTGGTATTGGATATACAAAGAAATTGAGATATTTGGCTAATTTATAGTGAATGAAATTATGAGTACTACTAGAATCAATTAGGACTATTATCTTTTTCTTTTTCATATATCCTTTGATCTTGAGGGTTTGAGGAGTGCTAATTCTAGCCAATGCATTACATGATTCCGTGGGAGTCAACTCTTCAGACGAAATTGATTCTCGGTTTTCATATTGAGATGGTTCTTGTTCTTGTTCTTCTTCCTTTTCACAATCTATGTACAATAATTTCTTCTCACCACACTTATGTCCCTTACTATACTCGCTATCACAATTAATGCATAAACCTTTTTCTTTTCTTTCCTCGAATTGTTCAGGTGTCAACCTTGTAGGTTGAGGTGTTTTAGAAGGAGCATTATTCTCTCTATAGATGATAGGATTGGTCCTTCTTGTAGCCATAGACTTATTTTTACTTTCAACATTTTTTTCCACCTTAAATGCATTCTCCAATGATTTGGGTTCCCAAAGGCGAACCTCATGTTGAATGTTATCTCTTAAAGTTCCTATGAATACATCAATCAGGTGCTCATCTAGAATATTTTTTACCTTAATATTCAATCTTTGGAAGTTCTCAATGTGCTCTGTAACTGAACCCTTTTGCTTGATATTTATCAATTGGCTAAAGAAGGTATTTCTCCTTGTATCCTCATAGTGTGCTATCATTTCTTCCATGAAAATTGTCCAAGTGACGAGTGATTGGCGAGAACAAAGACAACTATACCATACAAATTGATTGGGTTCTAAATATAAAGAAGAAATTCGTACCTTTTGTGTACATGGCACATTATGTAGATCAAAGAATTGCTCCATTTGAAGTATCCATGTGATAGGGTCCTTGCCATCAAAATTCCTCATATCGATCTTAGGAACATGGTTGGTCTTCAACCCAAAGCTGGAGTTTCTCCATTCTTGATTCACCTTCCTTGAGTCCCCATCATGAATTTCATGGGATACATTTTCACTTTCAGGTGTCCTCTCTATTACTAGATTTTTCAATACTTCCAAGATCTCCTCTTTTAAACCATCCAGTTTTGCCTCCAACTTAGCTTCCATCTCTTGTAGTTCATCTATTGTTATTGTCTTCTTTTGTAAATCATTTATGTCCCTACGCATTTCTTCACCTTCATCGAGAGTCCAAGTAGGATTGTCTGAAGGCTTATTTGGTGTAGAAGTTCCCTTTTTTGGTGGCATGTTGGCCAAGTATCACTTTAAACCTTGATTTTGAGGTGGTTCTGCTAGACAATATTCCTTTTATTGTATCTCAAAAATTTTGGCCCTTCTGAGTATGAAATTTTATTTTTTGTAGGTCTCTAATATTTCTTCTCTACAATGCCACAGGTCTGATCTAAATTGGATGTGCAAAGTGGAATTTACGGTAACTTCCCCACAACTTGCTGATTTTTGGCCTTTCCCCGGGATCTCACTTGTATAGCGTACCCTGCACAAAATAATTGATATAAAATTATGAAACTCATACCATAAATACTGCAGACTATCCACTATCCAATGCAACCAGTCTCACTCAATTTGGATACTCCAGAAAAAATTTATGATTGTTTTACCTGGAACACCTTCTTGAGACTAGTCAGATACCCTATCTTACACAGGGTGTATTGACAAATTTAAGATGACCCAGAAGATGAACTTTTTACCACAGATACCTTACTAATTTATATGAATATCCTCCAGATTTTAGGGTCTGAAACATTACAGAAAATTGTTTATAGTGACAATTATGCAATGACTCAGTTAAGGATGATTCCAGAACCCTATCTTGCAATAGGAGGTATCTCCAAAAGTATAAGGCCTCAAGAGATTAAATTTTAACCCAACATACCTTGATCCGTCTATTAAATATCCTCCAAATCATTCCTTCTGAAACGTTGTAGAAAAAAGGTTATAGAGAAAATGCCAAGGTCTCTCAGATGTAGCAACGAAACCCCAAGACCTTGAGCTCTGATGCCATATGTTAGGAACCAAATATCAATATAGCATAGAAAAACCTCAGAATAAGTACTCAACGCCTTGAAAAAGAGAGAAATTAAGATAATAAGCCTCTTTGAGGGGGCAACCTCCTTATGCCCACATAAATGTTCAATTACCAGATGATTCAAAATGAAAATGTCTCCTTGGTATATATAGGAGACTAGGAGGTATAATTACAACTAATGGAATAAAGCTGAAATAAATAAAATAAAATTACTAATGTAATATGCCCCAATTAATGGGTAATGAGCCACTATTTAGGTCTTAATAAGGGATTTCACCATAATGGGCCCACTTTGGAGTTCATCAATTTTTACTTCTTATCAACCATGACAAGAAAATAATGAGTCATCTTTACATCAAACAATCTTGGATCCATTACCCAAACCTTGTGCTACGGGGCTTTATTCAAGAGTTGAAATCAATGACAACCAACCTTAATCAACAATCTCCCCCTTTGGCATTGATGGCAACACTCTGATGCAATACTGAAATCATATTACTCATGCTCCCCTTGGAACCATGCCTCTGTCCTTTGTATCTAATAGATCTTCTCCCCCTAGAAACATGCCTCTTTCCTCTACCTCTATCCTCTACATCTGATAAATCTCTCCCCCTTTGTCATCAATGGCAAAGGTATCTTTCCATCTGGGGTTGCTCCCCCTGACTGAACTATCCTCTTATGGTGCTTCCTCATGTAAATCTAAGACATATAAGATAAGCATTAAAAAAGTAATCATTTTGGAGTAGAAATAAGTCCAAGTCTCTGGAAAATATATTCAAAGGATTCTCGTGGAGGTGGTTTTGGGAAGATGTCCGCCACTTGTTCTTTTGTGCCCACATACTCAACTCTGATATTCTTTTCGACAACTTGCTCCCGTATAAAGTGATACTTGATTGGAATGCGCTTTGTCTTGGAGTGCATCACCGGGTTCTTTGAGATACTAATGGCACTTGTATTATCACAATAGATTGGAATGGGTTCATCATACTCAACCTCTATATCTATCAGATTTTGTTTCATCCAAAGAACCCATGTACAACATGATGTTGCTGCAATATACTTTGTCTCGGTTGTAGATAAAGATACTGATGATTGTTTCTTTCTTATCCATGATACAAAACAGTCACCCAAGTAGAACGTTGCTCCACTGGTGCTTCATCAGTCATCAATACAACCTGCTCAATATGCATTTTTGTAGGCAATAAGTGATAGATCCTTTCCTTTTTGTTGTGGATGGAATTCTGTTGTGGGTGGGAAATCCCTCCTACAAACTAGCACTAAGGGTTTTATTATGCATGCAGAAATGACCTAAAGATTCTTACATTTTACCATCATCCCATGCCTAAACCCCATTACTCATATGTAAACACAAGGCTTAAGAGATTAAGTTGATTTACCTTTTTTTTTGTGTTTGATGTCGATCCCTTTTCGCGCTTGGTCGTTCTTTGACTGCAACTCTCCTCCCAATGCTAACATGCATTCACTAAAGAAAAACAAAGAACTCCATGTGCATTTGATCTATGAACTAATGGGTTAGAGATTTAATCAATCATACAATCAATATTCCAATAATGACAATCTCATATGGCGGGACAGGAAAAGCAATTCTTTTATTAACTTCACAATGATACCTTACAATGATAAAGTTAGTTGTTGCTCCTCGATCCTGGTCCTAGGATCTTCTTCCACTGTCTTCCAACTGCTTTTCTCTATACTTCTCTTTGCACAAGGATGGCTAAAGGTTGGGACAAAGGGAATGCTCGGTATAGTTTCTTTACTATGATTCTCCTCTTCCAAATGGGACCCCTACCCCTTCTTTTATAGGTTAGAAGGAGCTAGGTATTTGGTTGAATGTCCGGAAATGCATGGCCGAAAGGTTTAGTTAACTTACCCAAAGCTGTGTGTTCTGTCAGAAAATTTCCTTTTTTTCATGCTTTTGTAGGTACACACTGGTTGTCTTGGGTCAGCTAGCATGTACACGTGTGGAGTAATGGATTAGGGCACGTGGGCCTTTATAAAAGGGGTTTTTAAGAAAAGTTGTTCAACAGTGTTTTGGCAAAGAAGGAATCTGAGATGGCCTAATGCCAGGTAATCATGTATGGTGCAAATTAGGGTTATAACAGACGCCCCCTAATGTGTGAGGTGAGAAGAGCATCTCATGGTCGAAATACATTAGCAATCTTCACCGATGTGCTGAACAAGTGAGCCCAGGGACCAGAAATCGGGAGGTGTCGTCTGCAAAATAATAATTGTCTCACCGAGGAGAGAATACCCATGCTCAGGATAAAATAAAATCATGGATACCAATCAAATACACTGCAGATCCATGTCATATAACTATATAAAGTGTAGTTGTGAATAATACACATCGGAGCTACATCTCGAAATAAAAAAGATATACATGTAGAGTATCCATCTTCTAGAAGATGATAAGGCCTGATTGCTGGAGATGAGGTCTTCAGAGCTCGGGCAAAAACTTCAAAATCTTCAAAACTTAGGTAGGAGTGTAATATGAGTGTACGACTTCACTGCCTAGAGGTCTTCAATTGCTCGTCGATCATGGACTAGAGAATCTTGATGATTAGACTGAAGGCTTCATTGATTTAGAACAAAGACTTGATTGGACATTCAAGATTGTCGGGCATGAGGGCAAGAGACAAATTGTAGAGGGGCCAACTCAGGCTTGGTAAAAAATTCCCTTGGACAATAGCATGACAAATGATGAGACTCAGGAAGCATGGAATTAACATAAGTTTACAAGGCAAGAGGCAACGCAAACTCTCCATATGTTTGGAAAAATAACCAAATGGAGGAGGACACAACTCTATGTAGCGAGAACAACTTCCTAAGGTCATATTAAATCCCAGGGTTTGACGAACAAATAGACCAATGTGATTTATCCAAGGGAAACACATTGTGCTACCAATAAAAATAAAATACTTTTCCCTTCCTCTTTTTGGGGTATATTTGATTTTTTTGTCTTTTTCAATAATTTTGGAAAAAGAATAAAAGAATGTTACGTTACAAAGGAGGAATGAGTGTTGAAAACATACAAGTTCGAGGCCTAGGGACAAGACTGATGTTAAAAGTAAGGACACTTGGGAAAAATCCTCCAAGGGCCAAATGTGTCAAGACGCAGAGGAAAAGTGCTACAGGGCTTGCGTATAAGGCATACTTCAGATGGTTCAGTTGAGAGCAACATGGAGCTGGCATTACGCCAAAGATGCGGGTATGCAAATGCAATTAATAAAACACACAATGGTAACGTCCTTCGATGTAATTTTAACGAGCCCAGAGAAGGTAAGCTCGACAGTTTTTCATATTTAAAGAGTTTGAAAAATGTAAAAGGAGACTCCACTGGGGTACCTTTTTTGAAAGTAGTCTAGTCGGTTCGAAAAAGGGGTAAACTAGCACGACAAGACATCTATTCAAATCCATTTTGACGAGTGTGATACAGAAAAGATCACTCGGCCATTTTTTCATTTTTAAGGACTCTCAAAGAAGCTTAACTATGGATTCCATTAGGAATGTTCTTCTGGACCATTTTAACAAGTGTGAAAGAATAAGGTCACTCGGCGATCTTTTCAATTTTAAGGAGTCTGAAAAGAGCTTAACTATGGACTTCATGGGGGTTCTTGTTTCGTAAATTTAGTCCCTCAGGCCCGAAAAAGGGTTAAAGTTATACATAAGAGTACTCTTCTAGAGAACTGAAGTTCCTAAGAGTATACCGTTGTTCGTACAATTGACTGTCCAGACCGAAAAAGGGGTAAACTACCGCCGGATAGACGTGACTTCAAATTTCAGTTTAACGAGCGTGAAAGGCCACAAGATCACTCGACAATATTTTCATGTTTAGAGGGTCTGAAAAGGGCTTAAAAGAAGACCCACTATGTTTGTTGGGAGTCTTGAGGGTGAGGTCAAGAGTGAAAAGGAATCATGCAAATGAGGCTCAAACTCATAATTAGGAAAAACTATGGAGGACTCCCAAGCCTATAATCATTAGTGACAACATGGACACCTTCATGCAACCAGGATCTACCTAGGGAATCCATGTTATGGTAGGCTCTACCACCAAATCACGACATGTCTAAAGCAGTAATGAGGGTTTCGTGTCGCAACTCGATGGGATTGATCCTATGGCAAAGCGAAAAAGACAATGAGATGCAGGAAGTGGGGGTGGAATCCTGACTTAAATTAAACGAGCTGGAAAAAATGAATTTTTACCAAAGGACCGTCCAAACACCCAAATCTCAAAAAAAAATCCAAATACCCAAAGGAATACCTCCCTTGATCATCCAAAGAAAAATCCCGAACCATCTTAAATGATTTTTAGTCTAGAAAAAATGACAAAAGGGTCCGAAAATTGAGAAAAAAGGGCCAAAAAAGTCTATAAATAGAAGCTGGCAGCTCATTATCACCATTGTTAATTTAGAAATTGACTAAAATCCAAAACTACCCCTTTGTGAAAAGAATTGATTCTGGGAGCTTCGGTGGACAAAACAACCATCTTCTTGGACCAAGTAAGTATAAACTCTCTCCTCTTGCAATTTAAACCTTTAATTATGCTTTTAGTTTCAAGTTTTGGGGGGGTGTCAGCCTTCAAAAGGTCGGCCTTAGGTCCACGTGGGTTTTCTTATGACAGGCCGCGTGTACACTCGGGTAGAGAAAAAAATGCATGCATGTACATGCGACTGTCATCATTACAACCCGCATGGACCCTTTATTTAATGGAAATTTTTTTAAAAAGAAAGGGTTAACCATCCTGAACTTCGTTTTTGCAAGATGTAAGTTCACTGGAGGGAAAGAGAGCATGAGGAGATTAGTGAGTTGGTCAGGGAGGACCCCAATGTTGTTGTTGCCTTAATGCAATGTGGGCTGCTCAAGTTCTTCCGATGTCCTTTTATGCGAGCAAAACCTAGGCTATTGAATGCCTTGGTTGATTATTGGCATCCCGACACAAAGGCCTTTATGTTAGAGGGGCAGTCACTAGTGCCTACTACAGAGGACATATATTTTTTGACAGGCCTCTCTAGGAGAGGGGAACCAGTCAATTTTCAGACATTTTCTTTGGGGCCTCATAACATATCGGAATTGATAGGACTTTATTGTGAGGCTGGTACAGACCGATCGAGCTCTCAGGTGACAATAACCAAGATCATCGATTTATCACTACAGGCGATTTTGTTTCTTATTGGGCGGATGACTGGTTCTGCAGCTCTACATCAGGCGTCCCATGCACAGATGAACTCTGCATTCCAGTGCTTAAATGCATAGATATTTGACTGGAGAACTACACTTCTGGATTGTATGAAGAGGCAACTGACAGATTGTCGGTTGTAGATGCAGAGGAAATTCGGGTTCAATGGACGATTCTATGCTCTTTCTTCTTTGAAAGAGCTCCTACTTTTAGTCCTCAAGTGGTGGTACGAGGACATTAGGCCTCTCTTCCTGTGGTTTGTAGATGGGCAGTGTTACTGCCATGACAGGGTGGTGGAAGGACCAATGAGTCCTTTGATGATGACTTCTTTTCTTGGTTGTCGCGAAAAATCCCAATCATAGAGGATTACCCTTATGTTGGGATTGATTTCTCAAGAGATCCTAAGATACCGGTACCTCTTGGTGAGGAGAAAGGAGAGATGGGTAAGTTTGCATCATTTTGTTTTTTGTGAAACATATGTAATTTTTATGTTGTTTTTTATATATTTCATTTTTTTTTATACCAGAGTATTTGAAAGATATGTGTCTATTATGTGCAGATGTGGGACCAGTGCGACTTGCGGATTATGCGAGGAATAGGCGTCGTCCTCGGCTAGGGGCCACACCTGCTGCCACAAGGGGACCAGCAGTAGAAGGAGAGCTTCCAGTCGGTGAGGCTGAGAGGGTTTTGAGACGAGTCGAGCGAAACCTTACCTTGCTCACCCGCATAGTCCCTATGGCAGAGATTCAGGATCTTCCACCATCTATGCAGCCTCATGTAGTGGGGACACCACAGACATGGGTCTGACTATTTCATCGTTTGGAAAACACTATTGATCATTACAATAGGGCCCACAGGCCCTAACCTCAGTTATTTTAGACTTTTCACGTGCCAAGAGCACTACTTCTATATATTTTTTGAGGGCATAAGCCCCATGACTCGTTACTGGTCATTATTTTGAGGCACTTGCATCCAGCTATGTACTCTGATGATTATGATATTATATATGGATTTTTATGTCTTTTTGTGTCTTATGGATCATATTTTCCTTTAAAAATGTATTTTACATGTTTATGTGTATGTCTTTTTATATGTGTGCGAGATGCCAGTCTAAAATTTGATTCAAAGCTAGAGTATCTGTAACTTGGTTTAATCGCCTAGAAACATGAAAATATGTAATATAATAAAATATTTGTTCTAAGAGATGTACCCTAAGGAATCATCAGTGTAAAGTCAGATCATGAACATGGTAGAATCTATTTAACTGAGACTTAACCAGTTGAGCATCTAAATAGACCCGGAGATGAGAGATACCAAATGACAGGGCGTCTCGAAGCAACTCAATAACTATACTGTACTCGGCGACATTGTTTGTGGTGTCACCTAAGCATATACCTCTGAAAGATAATAACTGGCCTCGAGGTGAAAAAATTACCCAA
>JASDQU010209469.1:10399-21345 GCA_032191745.1 Picea mariana
TAATACTAAAAGAAACTAGAAAGTAATAGTACAAAGACTATACATATGTTACAAAACGTTACCCAAGGTGACCTACCTTATGTTTATGAGCCTCGTTGGCCAGGGCCGCATCATGACACTTCTTATTGAGCCACTCAAGGTACAATAACCATTCTTCAAGTGGAGAAGTGTCTGGAAATAACTGTACTGCCAACTTTAGGGACGGGATCTGACATTCGATAGGAAAGACTGCTTCCAGCCCATAAACGAATTGAAAAGGTGAGAAACTAGTTGCATTCTTAGTAGACGTTCGATAAGCCCATAATGTTGAGTATAACATCAAATGCCAATTTGACTTGGCTGAGTTGATTGTTCGTTGTAGGATGGTCTGAAGAGATTTATTTACAGCTTCCACCTGACCATTTTCTTGGGGATAGTAGGGTGACAAATGTTCTTTCCGTAATCCAAGATTTGATGTTAATTTGGTCATCATATGGTTCTAAAAGTGACTTCCATGGTCAGTGACAATCTCTCTCGGGATGTCGAACCTTGCTATTATATGGTTGAATAAAAAGAGAGCTGCAGTCTCCCCATCATGTTTAAATGTTGGCATATCTTCGACCCACTTCATGAAGTAGTCTATGGATACAATGATATAACGGTGCCCCCTAGATGAAGGAGGGTTGCATGTAGTGTAATCAATCCCCCACTGGGTGAAGGGACCAACTGTGATGATAGGAAACATGGGAGCAGGATGTGCCATTATCTTTCAAGAAAATATCTGACATGGGTGGCACTTCTTGACCGATTCGATACAATCTTTGATTAGTGTCAGTCAGAGGTAACCTGTTCATAAAATCTTTTGGGTTGTTGCCAACCTAGAAAAATGACCACCACATGCTCTAGTATGGCAATCATTAAGCACAATAACTGCTTCTTCGTGAGTGAGGCATTGGCACATGATGCAGTCTACACCTCTCTGATACAACGTATCATCGAGTATAAGATAATTCTTAGCCTGATGGCAGATACGGCGATGCTCATCATGAGAAGTAGAGGTGGGGAACTTCAAAGTATGGAGATAAACAAGTATATCTCCGTACCATGGATCCGAAGATGTGATCAAAAACATATCTCCTCTGATAGGAGACTCTTCGGGCATAACATCACCTGACTGAACCGGAAGTTCTGAAATAAGTTCTGCAAAGACCAGTGACTTTTTGGATTTCGCGGAAATGAAATCTAAGTCGAATTCCTGGAGGACGACTATCCATATACTAATCTTTCCGCCTATTACCCATCGTGTCAACACGTATTGAAACAGATTCACAACGACAATGACGGTGGTCTTGCGAAACAACACATAATGACGGAACCGTTGAATAGCATGGACTGCTACTAACGCAAGTTTTTTGATATGAGAATAATTGACTTCCGGTCTGACTAGGCCTCAGCTCAGGTAATATATCACATATTCTGAGAACAAATCATCTTCCTAAACTAAGACCATGCCGATGGTTGACTCTTTCGTAGCCAGGTATAATAAGAAATATTTGTTATAGTTAGGTGGCCGAAGCATAGGGGCAGTTGTGAGGGCATGTTTCAACACTTCAAAAGAGTGTTGAGCGACATCATCCCAACAAAAAGGAACTTCTTTCTTCAGTAAGCGCATAAATCCCTTTGTGATCTCAACATATCTAGCGATGAAACACCTTAAAAAATTCACCTTGCCCTGTAGACTCTGAAGTTGAAGGATTGTGCATGGGGGAGGCAACTAAATTATTACCTCAACCTTGAGAGGATTGACCATGATCCCTGTTGTTGACACTATGAAACCTAACAAACGTCCTGATGTTATAAAAAAGATGCACTTGTTTGGATTCAAGCAAATATGGAAGTAGCGACATCGCTCAAATATAAGTTGGAGGTGTGTGGGATGATCCATTCTCTTGCGAGATCGAGATGCTAAATCATCTAAATAGGCCTCGACTATATGCTTGAGATCATGGAAAGCAAAAGACATGGCCCGCTAAAAGGTCACTCTAGCATTTTTTAGACCAAAGGGCATCTTAGGATACGTGAATGTACCCCATGGACAAATGAATGTCATTTTGTGCTGGTCTTTGGGTTTGATTTGTATTTGATTATATCCCAAAAAACTGTCCATGAAAGAGAAGGCCTCGCAACCTACACATTCATCAATTATCTGGTCGATGAATGGTGTAGGAAAATTATCTTTTGGACAAGCCTTATTCAAATCACGGAAGTCCATACATACACGAATTGTGCCCTATTTCTTATTGACCAGCACAGGATTTGACACACATTGGGTCAAATGGATAGGATAGATAAAACCAGATTTTAGTAGTTTCTTAACTTCAACCTTAATGGCTATTGCTTTCCTGGAATTAACTGAACGAAGCTTCTACCGAACAGGCTTGGCATCTGGATAAGTTGTGATTTCATGTTCGACTATTTTTGGATCGATGCCTTGAATTTCCTCGTAAGACCAGAAAAAAACGTCACGAAATTCTTTAAATAGATCTGTGTAGATTTGAATCTCTCCAGGGGAATAGTCAACTCCGATGAAAAAATTCTCCACAACACCAGGGGTTCTGGAGATATTGATCGGTATTGTTTCAGCGATAGTTTCCATATTACCCTCGGCATAAACCTCATGTGTAGCTAAGGGATTAATAGGACAAGACCTATCTCCAGTCATAGTCAAGGTGAATTCTTCGACTTCGATTTTGCTTAACTCTGGGAGGAAGTATTATCTGTGATGCAGATCATTCCAAGGTTTTTTTGGACTAGTCATTGCTTCAATTACTACTTCATCAGAGAGCAAGACTAAGTCTAATGAATCGGTGTCAGTGAGAGAACCTTGAGCCCAAATAGGCTCTAGAATCGGATCTAACTCTTTTGTAGGAGTTGGATCTGTGTTGGTCAAAGCTTGTTGGACTAAAGACTACGCTACTTCAACTGTAGACAAGGGCATGGACATGCCAGGGTGACCTGTCCCTTCCATCATGGCCGATGGGGAAGGAAGTATCCATTGATCATTGAAGTAAGTAGTGCGAAACGATGAAACTTAGAAAATCTCAACCTTATGGGGGTCGGATATGAACTTGACATCGCTTTGAGGGGGTGGGTAATCGAAGGTACCCATCAAAGATGGGCACAAACCAACCCCTACATTGACTACACCTAGTTGGGTATTATCAATCATCAGGACCGCAGATACCCCCAATGAAGAGTCAGGTCTGGAGAAAGACAATTGATTAATGGTCACAATCTGGTCCTCGTGTGGAAACAACAAGACCCAAAAAACTATAGAAACCACTGCTTGCATGGCGTAAGTCCAACTCCTTCCTAACAAGAGATTGTAGTCGAGGGACGTGTCGACTACTTCTACCTCGACACACACAGTCTTCCCTCCTAACTACATGGGAAAAGAGGGAATGATACCATGTGGTCAAAACGAATGACCGTCGAAAGTAGTGAGAAGAGTAGGCGATGGACACAAAATGGGCTAGCCAATGGCCTTCTAACATGCCAACGACATAACGCATGTCAAGGCACCCTCATCAACCACTGTGCGAAAAATATTCCGAGTAAAATTTTTCGTGGGGTGAGCCACTACTATCTAAACTGCTATGTTGTAAGGAAAACGAGGTTTTAAGTCGTTTGTATCCAGCATGATTGTACTCAGATTACAAGTCTCGATAGATCCTAAAGCGGCTAACAAAGCTTTCCTCTAGGAAGGGCACTTTGGAGGACCTCCAAAGAGGACATCGCACAAGGGGTTTGAGAAAAATCCTCCACCACAGAATAGTTCTGGGAAGCCCTTATGTTTGGGTTGTGAGAATCTTTTTTGAATGTGCCTTTTGGGATGCGCGTCATTGTTTCACCCAAAGTCTTCTCAATATGGAAAGGAAGAGATGGGAGTTCAGCTTCTTTGCCCTTCTCAAAACTGCTTGGTTTACTGTAGTCATGCGCTCTAGTCAATATAAAATCATCACCCTTCATCATATACACATTCGCGGATGCGGGATTGTGCGAAGATGGAGAGGGTCCTTGACTTCCCCCTTCCACACTTGTAGAGTCTTGGGTTAGGTTTTGCCCATGTTGAAATGGATTCGTTAACACAACAGGCTGTTGCTGTGTCACAAAATTTTGGGCCTCTGCACGATGAGGACATTGGTGGGTCAGGTTGTCTTCCCCACACAGGTCGCATCGATACCTCGCCTTCCATTTCTCAGTGTTGCGCCCACCAACATTATTAGTGGTCTTCCTATCCCCCTTACCCTTCTTTCGTTGTTTTTTCTTTCCTTCAGGCTGTTGGGTGGCCTTTGGATTTGTCGATTGCACTATGTGTACATATGAAATTTGGGTAGGGGGAGCAACCAAAACAGTAGTTTGGCTGGCCGTTGTGTGTTGTATAGACAATTGCTGCAATTTCTTCGTCAATTGCTCAGTGGGATTTAATTGTGCTGAACCAACAATACCATCAGAATGTGGTCCAACTCTCTATCTGGTTTTATCAAGTATTGAGCGTGGTGCATCTGGCAAGATCTCATATAATTAACCGAACTGAGAATAGATTAGCTCAAGCTGTTGAGCTGTCATGATGGCATCTTCTTCGGAAAAAACTCCCAACGTCGTGATGTCTTTGGATAATTTTGGGACCAAAGACTTAAGAAACCACTTGAGCAGGAATGCTAGTGGGACTGGCACCTTAATTAAACTCTTCCAGCGTCTCCAATCTTGGATGTGATCAGAGATATGGTTCACTTTTTTCTGTGTGAAATTGGCCAGCAATTATGTGCCAGTGTCGTATCTCACAGGTAATTGGAAATGGTTTAGGAAATCCATTACCAATTCATCGAAGGAAGAGTATCTTGAGCGGTCAAGCTCAATATACCATTTCGTGACACTCCCAATGAGATTATGTTGAAACAATTGCAACTGTACAGAGTTAGCTTTCAACTAGTTAGACGAGAACCAAAGATGGAAGGTGGTCACATGATCTCCTGGATCTTCATTAGGCTTGGCCTCGAACTTTGGTATGTCCGAAGGAAACTTCATCGGCATAGGGGGCCAATGCGGATTATGACAGATAGGGTCATTCAACAACCTTGTCAAGTCTGGCAAATGCAAGGTTGTCAGGAAAGGTAGTTTGGGTTGTTGGTGATAACCATGGAAAAAGGGACCTGGAGTTTGACTGGCACCAGGTTGGCAGGAAAAGTTCGATTGTTGGCCTGGGTTGTGGTAAAAACCATGGCCATGACCAATGTATGGATTCTACATGTGAGGAGACATCATCAGCTGATTCCAAAAATAGGACGTAGATGGTTGGGCATGCATTACATTCGGAGGACTTTGGGAAGGGTTACCCCATGTCGATCCCATGGGGATAGGCACAGTACCTTGTCCGGGGTTCCATTGGTTGTGAAAATAATTGCTCCAGATTGACATTCCTGACGAGGGAACTAATCCCTGCCATGAATTCCAAGGCCTTGATGTGGAAGAAGTTCCTAGGTTTTCCCCCAGTGCAGGAATAATACCCTGCATAGGAATAAGTTGTCTGTAATCGAGATTGCCCCCAGTCAAGAAAGAAGCAGACAAGAAAGCATTGTTACCAAACGCACCGAACAAAGAAAATAGTGTCGAACCTACTAGCATATTATGAGAAGGTAGTCCTTGACTCCCTACTCCAAATAAACTATGGTTTTTGGGTGGCCCGACGGATTGTTGGTGGGTGCCACCGAGTGAAGGGGACGAAGGAGGTATATGACCTCCCCCATAAGGGAAAGCATTAAAAGGAGATGAAGTGCCCCCCATGTGTTCTTGCAAAGGATAATTAGAGCTCCCTACCCCCATACCTAAAGTTGGTAAAGTGGAGTAGGAAAGTACAGGACCTGTACCTGAGCTAGGAATCCTGTATGATAACGGAGGGCCTGTCACACTCGGTGTGAAAGGGGAAGTGGCCACCACCATAGAAGGGATTGGACCACTACTCGAGGTAGAGGTGGTCAATACCATGGTGGATCGGACCGTTGACGGTGGGTTCGGAGGTGGGAAATCCCCTGTGGTGACAACCGTAGTGGGAATTGAAGAATTTCAAAAAGAAGTGACAACATTTGTTTCCATTTCTATGTGCGACACTGTCTAGCACTCGTAAGGGTGAATCGGTAGAATGATGGGTGCTGAAAGATCAGTGGTTGGAGTTTTGGATGGACCAAGAGCTTTCACTCCAAAGTCTAAAATGGTTGTTTCCTCTGGATGTTGGTCAGGTACAATTTCTTGTGACCCGATCACTTCAAAAGACCCTTGTTGGTCTAGCTTTTTCCTTAGTGGTAGTGGAGGTGGCTTCAGTGTAACCGGTGATAGACCCAGAATCCTTTGTGACTGGTGGATCTCGTGATCCTCCACTGTGTGAGAATATCAAAGACACACTAGGGCTTTCTATTCATTCAAAAAACAACACACACTAAAAAGGTCCCTCCAAGATAAAACAAGAAAACAATAAACTAGTTCGAAGAACAGTTACAACAACCAACACTAGAGAAACTCACCGGTGCAAGTGCAACTCGAACATGAAATCACCCTCCAGGTATACTCTACAAAGTGTGGCCCAATGTCTTTCTTATGTACCATGATATACCCCTGTAGTCACCCATGTATGTCCCTAAAAAGATAAGCAAATAGGTTGCCAGCGCGTGAACAGTCACCAGGTGGGTACAATCAAAATTCGGGTAGACCACAATGAGTAGGGTATTGAGCCAAAAACATGTTAAAGGTATCGAAGGAAAGTGGTCCATAAGACAACTGAGGACCTCAAACAGATTTGAGACCCACAAAGCTCCATGGCAAATGCAATCGACAGAATCCCAAGACAATCCCTTTATATGTGTTCTCCACTACGATTGGTCCAGCTTTTGAGGGGTTATCTCCACTACCTTTCCGCATGTGGCCTCGTGTTTATCCCCTATGTTAGAGGGGGGTCCCAGATAACTTTCACGATACTGGACCTTGACACTCCCTAACTGAAACTCCAATGTTTGATTTAATGGCCTTGAAGAGTTTCCTCTCCAACCTAATTCAAGGCCTTAACCCTAAAATAGTTGGTTGACCCTACAAACATAAAAGGTCTAATGAATTTTTTATTTAGCGTTAATTTTTATGTCTTTTCTTAAATCAAAAGTTATGAAAGTGAAACTAGTGATGTTTGATAGACAAAACAAAAATAAACAGAAAGCTGGAAACAAAATAACTTCACTTGACTCAAATCTTAAACAACTTTTCAAACTAAAAATTTTCTAAGATCTCTGAACAACAAACTCAAAGCAGGATTTCACTCGACTATGAGCTACTTATGATCTAAGTAAACCGTCAAAAACTTATGAAAACAAAGACTTTTCCCTGGTTACTAATGCAAAACAACACTATTTAACCAAACAAATAAATAACATATTTTTTTTTATTTGAATGCTCACAAAGAAAAAAGGAAAAATATCAACAAGTAAAAACCAAGAAAACTTCTGGCCTAAGCGCAAATCATAAAGAGTCACTTTAAAAATCACACACAAGCAAATTAAAACTGGACTCTCAAACTTGTCTAAAAACCCTATAAAAAGAAAACTTTGAGGAAAACTTCTTAATGAAAAAGAAAGCTATTGTTGTGATCAAACCTAAGTTACTAACCGCTATGATAGAGACCCAAAAACCTGAGAGGTATAACTCTTTTCAAAGGAAAGGATGACTTCCTCACCTTCAATACAAAATTTCTCCACAAGCACACTGCTGACAGTTCAACAACAAGCGTGTGCACGTGAGCTGTGTAAAGTCAAAGCATGTGTACATGCGTGATGGCCTTATATAGGCCGCATGTATCTCTAAAAATCTGAGACAAATGAAAGGCCAAGAAATCCATCCCAGGCAGAGACTACTGGTACTTACAACTAATATCTCTTGAAGACTTAGACACTTACTTTAACAGAAAAAAGAAAACAATTCAAGGAAAACTTCATAAAACAAACCAATCTGAGGTGAAACCTAAGCTATAGAATGCAAACAACAAAGACTATAAAGAGTTCTAGAAAACCCCTCAGAAGGACTATTTCTAATAGGGGAGAGGATGAGTACCTCTCTAAAAGAAATTTTTTGGAATCATACATGTGACTGACACTTCCTCAGCTAGCGTGTACACGCGGGCTGTGAGAAGGTAGGGCGTGGGTACACGTGTGTAGACCTTATACAAGCTACATGTACCTCTGCGGGTCTCAGAAAATAAAACAAAATATCGTCAAGCAAAGAAATAGAGATAATTGGTATGGAAGACCAAAATCTCTGTTAGCTCAGACTTTTGCAGAAACTTTAAAAACAAGGAATGAAACCAGTTTTTAAAAATACCCAAGAAAAATATTCCCAGAAACCTTAGAGATCCCTAGTACGGTCGTCAATTCTGTTGTGGGAGGGAAATCCCTCCTATGGAATAGCACTAAGGGTTTTATCATGCATGTAGAAATGACCTAAAGATTCTTACTTTTTACCATTATCCTATGCCTAAACCCCATTACTCATATGTAAACACAAGGCTCAAGATATTAAGTTGGTGTACCTTATTTTTTGTGTTTGATGTCGATCCCTTTTCACACTTGGTTATTCTTTGACTGCAACTCTCCTCCCAATGCTGACCTGCATTCACTAAAGACAAACAAATAACTCCACATGCATTCGATCTATGAACTAACGGGTTAGAGATTTAATCAATCATACAATCAATATTCCAATAATGACAATCTCATATGGCAGGATGGGAAAAGAAATTATTTTATTAACTTCACAATGATACATTACAATGATAAAGTCAACTACTGCTCCTCGATCCTGGTCCTAGGCTCTTCTTCCACTGTCTTCCAACTTCTTTTCTCTATACTTCTCTTTGCACAAGGATGGCTAAAGGTTAGGACAAAGGGAATGCTCAATTGGGTATAGTTTCTTTACTATGATTCTCCTCTTCCAAATGGGACCCCTAGCCCTTATTTTATAGGTTAGAAGGAACTAGGTATTTGGTTGAATGGTTGGCCATGCATGGCTGAAAGGTTTAGTTAACTTACCCAAAGCTGCATGTTCCATCAGCAACTTTCTTTTTTTCTTGCTTTTGTAGGTACACGCGGGTTGTCTTGGGTCAACTAGCATGTACACGCATGCAGTGATGGATCAGGGCACGTGGGCCTTCATAAAAGGGGTTTTTAAGAAGAGTTGTTCAGCAGTGTTTTGGCAAAGAAGGAATCTGAGATGGCATGATGCCAGGTAAGCATGTCTGGTGCAAATTAGGGTTATAACACTTTTGGATACCGTAATCCAAACTCTTTTGTTCCTTTGAGATATCTGAAATCATCTTCACTGCTAACACATGTGACTCCTTTGGTGCTTCTTGAAATTGTTCCACATGTCCAACTGCCTTCATTACATCTAGTATGGATATTGTCATATATAGCAGGTTGATAATCATTGACCTGTATTGCCTATGATCTGTAGACTTTGAATCATCATCTTTTCTCAACTTGCAACTGGTTTGCATTGGAGTGATAACTGGTTTGCAATCTTCCATTCCTAACCTCTTTAGAATTTCTATGATATACTTGGTTTGAGAAATAAATATTCCTTGGTTTCTTTGACATATCTAAAGTCCCAAAAAGAAGGATAGTTCTCCAAGTAATGACATTTCAAATTCATTCTTCATATCTTTTGCAAATTTCTGGCTTAACTTGTCATCATCACAACCAAAAATAATATCATCAACATAAACTTCAATTAATAAAATATTACCTTGACTTACATTGATGTAGAGGTTGTTGTCTGCACTTCATTTTCTAAACTCTGCCTACTGCAGATACTTATCCAGTCTAGAGTACCATGCTCTATGAGCCTGTTTTAGAACATACAAGGCCCTCTTTAATTTACACACATAATATGTGTTCTCTGACAACCAAAATCCTTTTGGTTGTTTGATGTAGACTTATTCTTCAAGCTCCCCATTCATAAAAGATGATTTTATGTCCATCTGACATACTTTAACATTTTTGGATCATGCATAGGCTAAAATCAAACAAATTGCTTTCATTCTAGCAACTGGGGAAAATGTCTCTTCAAAGTCGATTCCTTCAATCTGTGCATATCATTTACATACCAATCTAGCTTTGTTCCTTGTAACTTGTCCATCTTCATTTAATTTATTCCTGAAAACCCATTTTGTGCTGATCACATTCTTATTCTTTGGTCCTGGAACCAATTCCCAAGTGTCATTTTTCTCTATTTGATCCAATTCTTCATCCATGGCCTTATTCTAAAATTCACCCTTGTTGGCTTCTTCAAAACAGTTTGGTTCAATTGTAGATAAGAGTGCTAGGTGTGTTTGTTCTAGTGAATGGATTTTTTTTCTCGTCTCAACTCATGCATCTTTGTTTCCAATAATTTGATCTGAAGGATGATTCTTCTGTACTCATTTACTAGGTGTGTTTGGAGATACTTGTTGAACTTGCTCTTTCGTTTCTGTCAGATTCTCTTCATCTTCCTCTTCTACTTCATTTGCTTCTTCTTCTTCGAAAAGTTGTTCCATTGATTTGTTTTCTTCTTCCTTTGATTCTGGTCTACTTGTTTCATCAATTTTTATGTTGATGCTTTCCACAAGTTTTTTCAATATTAGATTGTAACATTTGTATGCTTTCCTTGTACTTGAGTAACCAACAAGTACTCCTTTGTCCACACGAGAGTCAAACTTTCCCTTTCTTCCATCTTCTCTTTTGACGTAGCATTTTCTTCCAAAAACTTTAAAGTGCTTCACATTTGTTGGTCTTCCTTTCCATAGCTCGTAGGGAGTTTTATCAATGCTTTTTCTGAGCATTACTTTGTTTTGATTGTGAATTGTTGTATGCAATTCTTGTGTCCAAAATATATCA
>JASDQU010209470.1:2160-21989 GCA_032191745.1 Picea mariana
TCTACCCATAGAGAATACTTAATCTTACTATCCAAATTCTTCTTGTTGTCCTCCGCAATATTCTTGGTGATGACCATCAAGTTCTTGTTACTTGACTCAACAAGGCCATTCCCTTGTGGGTAATAATTAGATGTGTGGGATAGAACAATGTCATATTTGAAACAATAATAGGACAAGTCATGTAAGATAAATGCCTTGGAATTTATTTTAGTGATCTTAGCTGGGACACCAAATCGAGTGATGATTCTATCTCTCAAAAACTCCTTCAATACATTATTTGTTTCTCTCTTAGTTGGAATAGTTTCAACCCATCTTGTGAAATAATCAATGGCTTTGAGGACCCATTTGAAACCATTACAAGAGGTTTCTTTCAATTCATCAATGAATTCAAGGCCCCACTATTATAACAATGCCTCTACCACAACTATTTTCATAGGTAGGGCTACCAAATGTTGTTTTCTAGTAAACAGTTGGCATTGTTAGCATGATTTGGACATCTTGGAAAATGGTAGGCCAATAGTATCCCACCCTTAATATCTTGTGATTTGTGGTTTGAGAAGCATTATGACCCCCACAAAATCCCTTATGCAAATCTTCCATTAACCTCTTGGCCTTTGCATCATCAAGACATCTAAGAACAAGGCCATCAATATTCCTCTAACCATGGCCACCTTGAATGATGCAATACTTAGAAGATTTTAACCTCACGAACATTCTCTTATGATAAAAAAGGTTGGTTAGGACATATCAAATGTTTCAAGTAATAAATGATGTCTATGTACCACTCATTTTTTTCTAAGTTTTCCAACACATCATTCACCATATTAATGCCCAATTCCTTTTCATTTCCTTCAGCAAGTAACTTAGCAAGACCTCGACCCTTCACCAATTTAGTTGGTTTGATCTCCAAATAATACTATTGGATTCTAGATACCCACTTACTATGTACTACAAGAAAATCCTGTTGAGAAATGATATCTTTCATACCAACATGTGAGACATAAGTGGTGATATTGGAGTATCCCACATAAGGCCATAAACATTTCAAATATTGCACTAAGGCATAGGATTGTTTCTCCATTATCTTATAGTTCAATTTAGAATCCCTTAGTTCTTGACTCATAAATTATATAGGTTTCTCTTGATTATTATCATTCTTTTTCAAAATGACTCTATCTATCATTTCTTTTTAGGCAAAGGAAACAATTGAAACTCCCTTGAATAGTTAGGACTAACTAAGACCGGTGCCACACCTATAGCATTCTTAATCAACTTGAAGGCATGTCTAGAGTGGTAATCCCATTTTAACCCTTTGTATTTATTAAAAATATTATATATTGGCTGCATGATCTCATCAAAAATTGGGATAAACCTTCTAATGTTCCAAAGAAATATTGCATACAATTTTTGGTCTTAGGTAAAGGGGATTTTTTGGATGGCTTCAATTCTAGTTGGGTCAATCTTGACCCCCTTATTAGATATTACATGTCCTAGAAACTTCCCTTCATCCACACCAAAGATTGATTTTGTAGGATTTAAGCATATGCCATATTTTCTACAAATGTCAAAAATTTGTCTCGGATGGAAAATGCAATCCTTTATATCCTTAGAAAATACCATGAAATCATTTTGGTAGATATCTATGATTTTTCCAATTAAGTCCCTAAAATCATAGTCCATATATATTTGGAAAGTAGAGCATGCAAACATTAACCAAATGGCATTCTAATATACTCGTATGTTCCCCAAGGAGTCACAAATACAGTCTTGTTCATATCCTCTTCCTTCACCAAAATTTGATTATAGTCTAAAAACCCATCAAGCATGGAAAACATGCCTACACCTATGACTCTTTGTAACAAGTTCTCCATATTTGTAAAAGGATAATTTTCTTTTTGGGACAATTAGTTGAGATTTCTAAAGTCAAAACAAAGCCTTATCTCACCATTTTTCTTCCTCACAACTACCAAGTTTGCAAGCCAAGAAGAGTGTCTAGTTGGGGAGATGATTTTGGCTGCAAGAATTTTCTCTAACTCTTTTTGGATCAAGGGAAGGATATTGGTATTAATATTTCTAAGCTTTTTTTTGAAAGGATTAGCATCTTCCTTAAGTTGGATGGTATGTTGGATGGTATCCCCTTTGTAATCCTTTGTTCATCATATGACCAAGAAAACAAATCATGATACTCCCTTAAATTAATTGTTCTATTTGTTTCCTTTCCTTCTTGGAAGTACCCTTTCCAATATTTGTCAAGTTGGGACTAGCCTCAAAACCAATGTTGATCTCCACAAGCTCCTCTAGCTTGGTTTGCTCCAACTTTTTCTTATGCATGTCATTCCTATCAAAACATTTCTCTAAGGGGACCAAACCTTGTGAAACTCTATTATTTCGTGTCAAATCTTTCACTTCACAGATTTCATTAAGGTCATCCCAATCAACCTTATTATTAATGAACTCTACCTCATTGGTCAAAAAACTTTCCACTCATTCATCATCATTAAACACTTTCCAATAATCATAATTATCTAGGACAAATGGCCTCTAAAGAAAATTCATTTTAATCTCTCCAAATGTGGTAATGTCAATTGATTGGATAGAGGAAACATTTGCAGAAGACACATCAACTAAATCATTCTATTCTCTTGGGATAATGTTGATGGAGAGAGCGTCTAAATGGTTAATAAGATCTATCATTTCTCGTCTATACCTCTTCAACCTCTCATTTTTTGTGGAATAGATTTTTTTGACTTGAAAAATTATAAGCTCATAATCCACAAAGACTTCCAAAAACTTGATACCCATCTCATTGGCCAAATCAAGTCCTAGGAGTAAGGCTTCATATTCAACAACATTTTTTGTAGCCTCAAACTCCAATCTATAGGAAAAACTCAAAGTATCTTATTGAGGATAAATTCAGACAACACCCACACCATTATTTGATTGATATTGGGCTCCATCAATACACATGATCCAAATTTCATCTTCAATCCCCTTAGTTTTTTCTTCCTTAACTTTAGGGGCTAAGGAGTGTGAACGAATTGCATAATTACCCATGTCATCATCTATTGTGCACATAAACTCACTCATGGGTTCCTTAGGGTCTTACACATGGCACCTCCTAAACTGCTCCCTATACAAAGTTACAACTGTGCCTTCATGAGTAGGGATGGTAGCATAAGAAAGGTCCAATTGTAATGACCCCCCCAAGTCAACAAAACAATTCATAGATAAGGGAATTCCCCAAGAATATGGGATATCTATGACAAAAACATCCATTAAGATTGCAATATTTGGATACACAACCAATTTCACCACCAAGTTTTTAATTATTCCAAACACCTTTACTTCCTTAGTATCCATGGCACAAATATTTCTATATGGCCTAGTTGTCTTGAGGATTAACTATTGCATTGCCTTTAATGGAATAACATTTGTTAATTCCATTGAATCCAACATTCAATTGTGTAACAACAAGTTATTAACATGTAATGATATGTATAAGGGGTCATTTTTACCATTTGAACATCCTCGATCAATTATTTGCAACATTATTGGTGCATATTCAAAAGAATCCTCATTAACTTTACCAAATTTGAATATTCTTTCAAGCTTCTCTCTTTGTGATGGAATCTTCATAAGTTCTAGAAAGGGAACTTTTATGTCAAACTTTGCAAGGTAAGTATCCAAGTCAATATTGATATCTTCATAAGTATCCTTGGATAAGCTTGAAGTTGAAGCACCACATGAATTTCTTCTTGGTTGAATCGGTTGCTTTTCCTTTAGGGTTACTTGAGGTTGTAGATTTGGAGAAATTTGGGGGTTTTGAATTGGAGGACTTTGGGGTTCTTATTGGACTTGTTTACCCCTACATTGATATGTGATCCAATCCTTCTCTCAAATTCTCCTCTTAATCTCCTCTTGGGATGGTTTGGGTGCTAAGGCCCTAGAAATGGTACATAAATTAAGACATTTTTCCTTCACTCCTTTCATTTTATCATCATAAAAATTAAAGACATTATTGATCATATCAGGCCATTTATACACATAGTTGTTGAAATCATTTGATCCATCCTTGGTGGATTCAACTTCTAGTTTCAATGCTTCTTTGGAAACCAAGCAAGTGTCTTGGTCATGTGGTTTCTCACAAGGATTACACCATGGTAAAAAAATTTGATCAACCACATTATTAGCATTCAATGGAGTATGAACCCTTTGGTTTTGGTTGTTTTGAGGAGGCCTAGGATTATCCCAACCATTGTTGCCCCTTGGTTGATATATGTTTTGTTGGTTTTGTCTTTCCAATTAGACAATCTTATTTTTCATGGATTCATTTTGTTGTTGAAATACTTTATTTTGTTTTGAAAATTTTGTTTCCATGTGCTTCATTGCATTTGAAAAAAAATGCATCATATCAGGGGTTGGGTCAGTTATGTTGTTTACCCATTTTTTTGGATCACTTCTACTTCTAGAGGAGCTTGCTTGGTTGTACCTTCCAGCTGCAGACATGTTCTTTTCAACTTTGATGGCAAACTCTTGTGCAACTATAAGATTTTGGGGATATAGTTACCTCAAATGAAATCCTAACTCCCCATAAAATGAATTTAGATAGTATATGAGGATTGCTTGTTTAGGGGGTTTGATATTTTGATGGAGTTTGTGGATAATTTGATTACACATTTTGATTGCATCATTATCATTTATTTTAGCTATGCTAAGGGAAGTCAACAGATGTATATTGTCCTTCTTCTCCCCCCATTTTTCCATAAAGACATTTTTCATTTGGGCAAGTGTACTAATGTTGTTTGCAGGAAATTTTATAAACCAATCCATAGCGTCATTTTCTAACGAAAGTGAAAACAATATCATCTTTATATATTCATGAGTATTCACCCTTGGAGTTCTTAATATCATGTTATTAAAGGTTCCCCAATGATAATTTGTAGATACAACATTGTTCCCTTGGAAAGTGGGCAATTTATCATAATCCTTTTTAGGAATGTTATGGGGATACCCTTGGATATTTGTGAAACTAAATGGCCTATTAAACTCATCCATCCAATCAGCCATTATGCCTGGAGTGTTTTGCAAAATGTTCCCAAAAGTAGAAGATCCTAAGTTGCTTGAATTCTTATACATATGGACTTGTTGATGAAAACACCTCTTAGGTTCTGGGATCAAAGGAAGAGTACCTTGAGAAGATGTTATTGTAGAATATACCCTACGCAAAGGTTCACCTTGTGGGGTCACAAGATAAGATCAATGTTGATTATAAATTTATTTGAATCTTATCAAATTGAATCTTGAAATTTGTAACTCGTGGAAATGGATTTTATTCCTGGAAATGATGTCAAAATTTTACTGCTCAAACTCTTGCTAGATGGGAAAGTCCTAATCACAATGGCAGAGCCTAGATGAAACTACTAAGCAAGCCACCCATTGTCACCTTAGTAGCCTCCCCTCTCACTTTAGACTAAGAAGAAGGGCTCTTAGCCTAGGGGGTGTCCCTAAAATCAACCTATCCAATATGATATATTGTGAGAGTAGTATTAGCTTAGGATGACATGATTAACCAAACAAATCAATTTAACCTTAATAGATGTGAATGAAGTGTGAAGTAAAGAGTGCAAATTGATTATTTAATTCAATCTAAAGTGTGCAAAATCACAATGTGAAACGATTCCAAAATTGTTACCAACAATTAACCATGAAAGGAAATGACAACAAGTGTATAATAATCCATTGACACTGTAAATTATTTATTGCAACCTTTAGAGTGTAATCCATTCATAATATGGTTATTAATTCTGGATTCCAAAACGATGATTCCAAGAACATGTAAACACTGCGTACACCAATGCTATAAATAACAATTTTAGCGTGAAATTTAAAAACAAAAAAGTAAGTTAACAATGCAGAGTCATCCACGTGATTTATATATATGATATTTTAGAATAATAACATTCACAAGTGTGTTGTATGAAATGTTATTTCCATATTTTAAAACCAAACTATGATAGTTGCTTATGAATTTAGTGTAACTAGAATCATATAGGAGATTGATTTCTTAATGGAGTGATGCCATCCACAAATATCAGAGTATGAATTTAGTGTAACTAGAATCATATAGGAGATTGATTTCTTAATGGAGTGATGCCATCCACAAATATCAGAGCTATTTCCAGATTATATTTCAAAGAATGTGATGGTATATCCAACAATGTAGGAAACACTCACAAACCCATATCAATGCAGAAAGTGGAATATTGCTTAAAAAAAAATATGGTCTTATAGTGATATTATGCCAAGTTCAGTAATTTGTGAAGCTAATAGTAGAATCAAAATGACAAGTCCAATTGTTAATTCTAAATATAGAGATGATTCATCACATCAATATATTCACAATTTTACTCTTTAATCCATAAAACATTTTTCCACGGATTTATAAAGTGCATAAATGTATGAATCAAGCATAATAGTAACCCATTATTAGAGTTGTTAAATAATGTTAGCAATATGAACATGTTCTTAAGGTTAGATTATTTCATAAACCCGGATTACAACAAAAGTGTAACCATATGTTTAATTTAAATTTTGTGTCTATGAATTTAGACTAGAAGGGACAACAAGTGTCATTTCATAAGCAAAATTTAAACAATTGATATTCAACTTGAATTATTTACAGTGTTAAAATATGGTCTATATCTATTTTAAGCCTTGGTTAATTAGAGATGTTGTCAACTAACATGAAAATCCACAAATGTTACATTTATTCAAGTGTTGATTAGGTCTTAGTGCTATTTTAGTTCATATTTTAGAATGTTGGATTTAACTCAAGAAAAACCCTTCTAACATAATAATGAATCCATCCAACAAGAGATCAAAATATTAAGTTGATCCACAACTTATAGCATCATTCTAACTCATGAGGATGTAAGAATGTCAAATCTACTTCAGATTTGTAGTTTAAGAATGTTATATCTAATTAAAACCTTCTAGCTCATAAATAATTACAACCACCAAGATATTAATGAAAATACTTAATCATCAAATCATTCGTTAATATAGGGCATTGATTCAGTCCTTTAGAAAGTATACATGTTGGATCTATCAACTCATGTAGATTTGAACCTTTAAGAGATATATCAATCCTCTTTTAATGATGTTATCAAGAGAAAATGTAGCAAAGTGGCTTTAGAAATGAACCATGAGAGCAACAGTTTGCAATGAAATCAAGTTCGACTAGCTAGAATATGCAAATTGTTAGCCTAATGAACTTGAAAATTTTGCAATCTAATCTAAATAAGAACTCACTTAAGACCTAGATTGCAAGTAAAACAAAAAGGAAAAAAATAAATAAATAAAAAATCTGGTTGGGAAAGGATGGATAAGGCCAGTGTCTGACTTCCACTTGTGGGGTCACACTTGGCCTTTCTTGATATTATGTCCTCATGTCAAGTTTGGGGTTACAAGAAACACTTAAGTATTACTTGTAATTCCCGAATGGATACACTTGGATGCTTCAAGTTTCTATAGGGGAGAAGAGTCCCACATTAAAATGTATTCTAAGTAGCAACAAGGTAGTCTATGTTTCTATCCTAAAACAAGAATTAGAAATTGATGAATTGCTAGATTCAATGTTAAAGATGTAGAAAAATAAACAACTAAAGAATGCAAGGCATGAGTAAACAATACTCTGTAATACCCTCAAATTGTAGAAAGATGCTCCTCCCATGGCCTTATGCTAGCTCTTTTATCCACGAAATCTATAAAAACACAAATGCTCATAATCCCCATAGACAATAAAATTCCTCAAGACAATACCAAATGAACACAACATTAGAAAAAATGTGAGACAAGAGTATTTCCTATTATTCTCCAACAAGTTTACAAGTGAATGAGGGGCTCTTTATATGGGAATAGAGCATAACAACCTCATAAATAAGAAAATTACTAGATCTCTAACCTTATATATTTTTAACCGAGCATAATAAAACATATTTTCAAGAGAGAAATGATACACACATAAGAAACCATACACTTGGACACACAAATATCCTGGAAAACCCCTGCGGGGAAAAACCAACCTAATAATAGATCTATATTTAACATTGACCTAAATTGGCCAAGCTAGGCCAAGTGAGCTAGCCACCACTCACCTCCAAGCCACTTTACAATGGAGCCTTACAATCCTTATAAAGGCTTCGTCGCATGCATTCTCTGGCATACAAAACCACGGGTCATCAATACCATGTGCTCGAAACCATGTGTTGAGACGTAAACCACTTTGACTCATTAACGAGTAAAGGTTAACCCTAACAATCACCCCTTTAAAATTGACTCGGGGATTCTGCATGCAAGCCCCCTATCACCTAGGTCTACCTCTCGGCTTTACTAGTGAGCTACCAGGGGTATGCATGCCTTACCAGTTCTAATAGCCATATTCCCTTTTACATGAAAACAATTTCTTCTCCATAATTTTTTTTTTTCATGATTCTCATGGTGACTATACCATCACCATCAGTTGCTACATCCTCTTGCTTTTCCATGCTTATATTCTTGCTTGTTGCCTGCTACTTTGGATCTACTCTCCATGTACTAAGGAGCATAGCCATCTATTTTCCACTTGGCCTCCTGATTTGAACCTTGATCTCACCACTGCTCTTCACAACTCATGAGGCTCCTCCTCTTCGACAGTCTTTTCTCTAAACTTGAAACCCTATGGCTCTAATATCAATTGTTAGATTTTTAACCGAGCATAATAAAACATATTTGTGAAAGACAAATAATACACACATAAGAAACCATACACTTGGACACACAAATATCCTGGAAAACTCTTGTGGGGAAAAACCAACCTAATAATAGATTTGTTATTAACCTTGACCTAAACTGGCCAAGCTGGGCCAAGTGAGCTAGCCACCTCTCACCTCCAGGCCACTTTACAATGGAGCCTTACAAGACTTATAAATGATTCTTCACATGCAATCTCTGGCATAAAAAACCATGAGCCATCAATACCATGTGTTGATACCTAAACCACTTTGACTCATTTCTGAGTCAAGGTTAACCCTAACAATTGGAATGTAGATTTTAACCTTATACAATATTTTACTGCAAACAAATTTTCAATAAAAAAATAGAAAAGATACAATGGAAAATACACACATTACACAAATATTTTTCCCCTGGAAACCCAAACTGGGAAAACCAACAGATTCTATATTCATTCACATCATACATTGTTTACAATACAATATACATATAGGATCCAACGGCATCCAAAACCCTAATCCAATGACCCAGATTAGTCAACAATCCTAATTCCTTAACCAGAAATAGAAAACCATCGGCGAAAAAACCATGTGCTGAAAAACCATCCATAAATGGACACAAAAACTGACTTCCCAAAAATGGACACGAAAATTGAGGAAAAAATTAACACATAATATCCAACATAACCTCCTAGCCAAAATATAGAAACTCTTCAACAAATTGGAGAGAAAAAACAATAAAAAATGTAGGCTAGTTAATACAACTCCTCAACAATGTTGGATGCCTCCAAAACCATGGTTCAAAACCACCATTAGCAAGTAAAATGGTCTAGGAAGAGGTGCACCCTCCATAGAATTCTCTAACCACCAACAAAAGTTCACACATGTGATCAAAAGAGGATCATGAACAAGTGTGCCCTCTCAAATGTGTGCAAACCACCTCAACCAACTCCATGATGCGAGAAGACTAGTCAACAAGGTGAGTGTGCTCCATAAGATAATGGTAACCAACTAGCACATGTGGCATAAGGGATGGGGCGCTCTAGAAAATAATGACAGTGTGGAACTAGAAGTGAGGTGCTCCAATGCATGTATGGTCCAATCAAGTCATAACTACCTCAACAACATCATAGCCACCTCAGGAAATGGTCCAAGTGAGTGTAACAACATCATAACCAACTCCAACCACCATAAATAACTCACACGTGCAGGAAAAAGGTACAACAATGCTCAAGAAATCCACATGTATAGGAATATTCCTCCAAGAAGACAACTACAACCTCAAGAGGTGATCTAGGTGGCATGCATGATGATGTGGAGTCCTTGTTAAACTATCCAATGCAACATCATGGATCACAATGCGATGACAAGTATTCCACTAAATGTACATTTATCCCAATGAAAGTACATGGATACCAATGTAGTGTCATGGATCCCAAGAAAATGGGATGGATTCCAATGTAGATATATATGTTTGTATGTTGGTACATAGAGCCCAAGGAAGTATCATAGACCCCAATGTAGTATCATGGATCTCAATGTAATGTCATGGATCCTAGAGCAAGTACACAAATATTGAGGCATGGTACACAAATCCCAAGGAATAGGTGCCACCCTTGATGCATATACATGGATCCCAATGAAAGGTAATTCCCACCTATAATAGTGAGTCATGCCTTGATATACGTGTCATCAGGAGACAAACATATAAGTGATTTCTTCTAAATTCTCAATAACTCATTTAACTTATATACTTTATAATAATTTGAACCATGGTGGGGAAAACATTAACCTCTATTACATGTGACACTCCTAAGACCAAGAAGCTTTGATTTCACATAATTTCTTCAATTACTAAGGATGTTTAACTACCTAGTGGATATAATGGCTAATAAAGGGATATTTTAAAATGGATGAGTGTTATGTATAAATCCTCTCCCCCCGCCCCCCCATTATTTCATATATCCCATGATCACAAGCTTGTGAAACTATACAGGATTCACTTCCATGGAATGGACAGACAAGTGGTGTGAAGGCCTAAAGGTGATGCAATGATAATTAATCTTGCGTTCCCCCTTCATACCATTCTCTCATCTCCTCATGCATGGTGGAGGTTCAACAATCAAGGGTGATATGATGGATCTTTTATTTGATGGTGGGAATTCAATTCAGAAGAATTTGGGTTCTTGGAGGGTTAAATCTATAAGTTTTAGACTCATGCTCTAGATTTATTTGATTTTCCTTTAGCAAAGGGTTTTGAGGCATGGGCTCACCTTGTTATTTCCTATAGATTCTCCTTGCTAGGAACTTTCTTGGATACTTGGATAATCATGATGTCATGATTTACTCTTTGTATTTGAGCCATATGAAGGGTCATAGACATGCAAGTTGATGTGTTCCCTATGAATTGTATGATTTTCATCAATCTCAAAGGAGGAGTGCTAGGTGAATTGAGGAACTCTAGGTAGCATCTGCTCATTTCAATAGTATATTGTTATCTCATTTGGATGCTTAGAAGGAAAAAAATGATGAATTAGTAGCTATTATGGAACGTCAAAGACAATAGATATATAAGATGGAAGCAAATTCCAACATGTTATGTTAGTTGGTTTTAGGACTTGCTAGGAGCTCTCACTCTCTAACTTATTTTCCAAAGATTTCCATTAAGCTAGTTAGGCCAGTTAGAATAGCAGTCAAGGATGAGGAAATAGTTCAATGAATGTATGAACATAAGGCACATGGGAATGCAACATTGGAGCTAACTTTCTAGATAGATATCAAGCAAGAAGCCCTTAGTGGGTATGGTTTCTTTTAAATCTAGGTTTTTTTTCATGTTTTGCAAGACTATTTTAGTTCTAGGTCAGTTCATTAGTTTATATACCAATAGACATTTTAGTTATGTTTCAATAACTATTAGAATTAGTTAGTTAGTAAGCAATCATTTTGAATTTTTGGGTTTGTATGAAATTGTGATATTAAACACTATCATGCAATTTTGTATAAATTCACTTTATGGTACAACCAAAACTTAATTTTGATACATATAATCATTTTAGTTAAAAAAAATTAAATTAATTAATAATAAAAATTAATTAAATAAAAATGATTAAATAATTAATAATAATTAATTAATTAAATATTTAAATAATTAACAAGATGACACAAAAATGAATAATAATGACACATATGTAATGACATTACTTCAATAATAACTACACATGTGATGTTAACACTACACAAAAGTGATGTAAAAAGAAGTTAATAAGATACTACTATGATGAAAATATGAACAAAAAGTTATGTAATTTGATGCTACCATGACAATAGTGGGATGTAAATACATTGCAACAACAATGCCCCATATGAACTATTGATGCTTATATTTATGCACTATGAAGCTAATACACCACACACACAAAAAAAAACCATGTTTTTAATGTAAAATAAATGCAAAAGTGACTCTAATTTTGTTGGCAATAAAATGTGACAAAAAATGACCTTAAGTGATGTAGAAAATGTTTCTACATCGTATTTTTCATTGGTAATATGAGGCTTTATAGAGAACACATCAGAAAACATGATGAATTGTTGATGCAAAACATGACATCCCTTTTAGTGTCATGTTTTGTATTATCCAAAATTGATTTTTTTCCTTAAAAAAACACTGGGATATTATGCTAATGACAACACTATAGCTTTGTATTGTAGTAGTGATGTTAGGACTGGGTACATGGATTCTATTTACATTCAGTGTTCATATAACAAAGCAGTCCATACTTCCACCAATAAGTTTCCTTTTGAAACATGTTTTGGCTAATTTCCACTTTCACCTCTAGATGTTGTGTATGGAAAACACGGGGGAGAGAAGGAAGAATCGCAATATCAAAATTACTAAATGATGAAAATTTTATAGACAATATTAGGCAAATCTATTTGAAAGTACAAGATAATTTAAAGGAATCATAGAAAAAGTACAAGTACAAGCATGATCAACATAGAATAGTGAATAAAAGGTAGGAGATTGAGGTTGGTTGCACCTGAAAGTACAAGATAATTTAAAGGAATCATAGAAAAAGTACAAGTACAAGAATGATCAACATAGAATAGTGAATAAACGGTAGGAGATTGAGGTTGGTTGCACCTGAACAAGGAGAGGTTGTAGGGTTCTATAAAGAAAATCATGTCACCTAGATATGGGTTGCTAAAAGTGTTGGAAAAGGTAGGAAACAATGTTGACAAACTCACTCTATCCCATTTACTTAGTGATAAATGTAGAGAATTTGAAACTCTATGAGCCATCCATGTTGGATGGAGAAAATGAGGGATAAGTATTACCTTCTATAAAAAACAAAATTGGCATTGAAAGCTGAATAAGAGTAAGTAGAAGGTTCCAGTCTTGAAGAAGCATCGAACTTCTCGGAGCAACTGCAAGCTAGGGTTTTTGACAGTCGCGGCCATAGCAGAGGGAAACATGAGCACGAGAAAGGAGGGTAAGGGTACCCCCTCATACAAACAGGTAGTGGTAGATAGAGGGAAACGGCCAAGGGGTGTATTGTTCAAGGAACCAATGACAGGCACCACGGGATCTGACCTTGGAATAGGTCAGGAAAGGAACAAGGGGAAAAGTGAATGCATGGAAGAGGAAGCCAAAGAAACTCAGAACGTGAAGCAAGACATAGCGAAGACCAACCAGGCAGAAGGGCACAACCCATGCAAACCCAAATCATCACCGATACCCAAGGTGATACTAGAGGATCTGCAGACGCAACTCTATAGGGATCAGATGAAGGCCCATGCACTAATTTGCAAATTTATGGGCTTGTGGCCCACCGAAAGAGCGTTGCGCAACTGGATCAAATATCACTGGAAGCCAAATAGGGAAGTGGAGCTCCATCTGGGCTCGAAAGGTTTCTTCACAGTAGTCTTCATAAACCTAGAGGACAGAGATAGAGTATTTGAAGGAGGGCCACACTTCCATGCATCAACAGGACTGTACATGCATCCATGGACGGAGAATTTCTCCAAAGAAAAAGAGACCTTCAAAAAGGTAGTGGTCTGGTTGAGACTCTATTCCCTACCCTTAGACTATTGGTTACCCTCTACTTTTGAAGAAATAGGGAATAAACTAGGGAAATATATAAAGACCACAGAAGCCACCCTGAAGGGGAGATACACATCTTACGCAAGAATATGTATAGAGATGGATGTGTCGAGAGCACTCCCAGAAGCCATAAGCCTTGAATTCAGGGATGAGGAATGGATCCAAAACATAGATTATGAAAAGATCCCCTTCTGATGTAGAAGGTGCCATGAACATGGTCACTTGATCAGGGAATGTCCACTTAATAAAAAACAGGAAACGAAAAACCCCCAACCACAGCAGGATGAGGATGGGTTTGTTAAACCAAACCCCAGAAGCAGAGCCAACAAAAAGCAGAGAAAATCCCAAGTGGGAAATAACCCAGAGGTCAGGATTACCCCAGAAGGAAGGGATAAAACCAATCAAGGGGTAGAAGCCAATAAGGATACGGTAAAAGTTTAGGAAGTCAGAGAACAAACACCAAACAAGCCCACCGACTAACCAAATAACCAGAAGGAACAAGGAAGTTGTGCAACTCCGATGGAGGGAGAAATCAGAGACAACAACACCCCCATTCAAGACGTAGAGGGAGAGGCGGAAATAAAACCAAGCGAAGTAGGCACAGAAGACCCGAAACTCAGAGACCTGGTGAAAAGGGAAGGGTTAGATCTCACGAACATACTGGAGAAATGGAAAAGACAGGGAGTGGACAATGTACCAATAGAGCAACTTGACTGCATCTAGTACTTGTTCCTCCTAAGGGAGGAAACCAAAGCTAGAGGCCTAAAGCGTACACACGGGGAGATTGGACACCTAGGATTCAAAACCGACGAGGTACAACCACACCTCTCACCCAAGAAGACACGGAGGAAAAAAGGCAGGAAATCCAGTAGTGTAGCCCTGCAGAAGCTTGGAGCGCTATTGATAAACTCAGGTAAGATAAAAAAAATCTTCCCCAAATCCCCCCTGCAATTTTAAATGAAGGTTATAACTTGGAATATAAGAGGCCTAAATAGCTCAAGAAAGCAACAAATCCTTAGAAGTAGACTAAAACAGGAACAACCAGATCTCTGCTTTATTCAAGAGACCAAATTTAATACAGACAGAATGGAAACAATCATTCAACAACAATGGCGCAAGTACAAGATGGTGGCTATTGGCGGCCACAAAATGGCAGGAGGTATCCTCACCCTGTGGAACCCACAAGTACTAAGCCTAATAGTAGCCGAAGCGACAAGGCATACCCTTACGATCTGCATGCAACTCATTGGGAACACAAAAGTGATTTTATGCACTAATGTGTATGGACCCCAGGTGTCAGAGGATAGGAGAGGAATGCTAAGAGACCTATATGATCTTAAAAACTAAGCCAACAACCTCCATTGGATCCTAGCTGGGGATTTCAACATCATCACGTCACTTGCGGAGAAAAAGGGAGTACAAGAAGATTGGATAGAGATGCGAAGGAGTTCTCAAAATTCATAGACACAACGGAGATGGTAGATATGAAAACCAATAATGGCTAGTTCACCTGGAACAATAAGCGAATGAGCCAGCATCAGGTAGCAATAAGACTCGACAGATTCTTAGTGTCAGATTCAATCATTATGCAGGGGATAACCTTAGACTGCAACATCCTTCCATGGGGGGGGTCTAATCACTGGCCAGTGCAACTGGAAGCAAGCTTCCAGACCACACCAAAGAACAGACCTTTCAGATTTGAGAAATTCTGGATGGAACACTCGACTTTCAAGGAAAGAATCAAACAGTGGTGGCGTGAGGAGAAACCAGAGCAAGGGACAAGGATGTTCAAACTCTACAAAAAACTAAAACATATCAAATATAGGCTCAAGGAGTGGAACAATGACACTTTTGGGAATATAAACCAAGAGAATAACAACATTGAAGAAAAAATTAAAAAGCTCCAGGAAACCTGCATTTCAGAGGGCTACAATGAGGAGTGGAAAAAGGAGGAGATCTAGATGACCCAGGAATAGGATGAGCGGTTCCATCAAGAAGAAAATCTCTGGCGACAAAAGTCCCAGATCAGATGGCTAAAGGAAGGAGAAAGGAACACCAAGTTTTTTTCATAGAACAACCATGGCTAGAAGAGCCCACAACAAAATCCTAAAGATTAGGGACCAGGATGGCATAGAAAGAGAGTCCCATAAGGACATCGAAACAACTCTGGTAAACCACTTCCACGGGATAGCCCAAGAATCTAACCAAGATAGAACAGAGGCCATACAAAAGATAATCCAGCATATCCCTCACTTGGTAACAGACAAACAAAACAATAACCTGAACAAGCGAATTGCGAAGGAGGAAATATATCAAGAACTCCAGGAAATGCCCAATGGAAAATCCCTAGGCCCAGATGGTTTCACAGTGGAGTTCTTCAAAGCCTACTGAGAAGTAGTCAAACATGACGTTTATAGGGTAGTGGACGACTTTAGAAGGTCAGCCTCCATTTTGAAAGCACTAAATGCTACAATGATTACACTCATCCCCAAAGAAAATGAATCCAAAACCTCTGATTGTTACAGACCTATAGCGTTGTGCAATGTGGTGTATAAGATAATTTCCAAGGTCATAGCAAATATATTGAAACCACTCCTACCCACACTGGTATCACAAGAGCAGGTAGGTTTCATGGAAGGAAGGCAAATACTAGACAATAGTATCCATGCCCACGAACTTATCCACACCCTGAAGCTTCAGAAAAGAGGGGGAATGATAATACAACTGGACCTAGCAAAAGCCTATGACAAAATTAGCTGGCACTATATGGTCAGGACCCTGGAAGCCTTCAACTTCACCTAGCATTGGATCAGATGGATATTCAACCTAGTATCCACAACAAACTTCTCGCTACTAGTAAATGGAGCCCCTGCCAAACATTACTGGCCCACGAGAGGCATCATATAGGGAGACCCATTGTCCCCCTTCCTATTCATCTTAATGATGGAAGGACTTAGTCGAAGGATAAAAAGTGCAACTGCAACAGGGAAAATAAAAGGTATCAAACCCTACGAGAATTGACCAAATTCTACACACCAAAAGTTCGTGGATGACACCTTACTTCATGGCATGCCCATGGTCAAGGAAGCGAAAGCCTACAAACGAATCTTAGACGAGTTTGGGGAAGCCTCGGGGGCAGAGATAAACTAGTCCAAATCTATTATCTTCTTCTTTAATACCAACCCTGCTATCCAAAGGAATTTGGCCAACATATTGGGCTTTGAACACAAAGCCTTCCCAACCAAGTACTTGGTCATCCCCCTAATAGACAAAGCCTACAAGATGTCAACTTGGGAAGGAATAGTCAACAAGCTACAAAACTAGGTAAAAAATTGGACGTACAGATCCCTCAACCTAGACAAAAGAATTATCCTAACCAAGTTGGTTTTGCAAGTTATCCCAACCTTTATGATGTCAGTTTTCCCAACCCCAAGGGGATTCTACAAAAAATAAGAACCATAAAAATGGAATTCCTGTGGCGAGGAGCGAAAATAAGGAAAAAATGGGCACTGGTGGCTTGGGAGAAGGTTTATAAACTAAAAAGGAAAGGTGGGTTGGGGATACATGAACCGCAAGTGACCAATGACGCCTATGGGGTGAAAGTTTGGTGGCGATGGGTCAAAGAAAAGACCATGCCATGGATCAACCTGTGGAAGGAAAAGTATGCCCCGGACATTTGTGATGAGGACAAAATCTGCTTTAGAGGCACCAGGGAAGGTTCTACCATCTGGAACTTAGCCTGGTGCAACAAGACCTGGATCTAGACACACAACTTTTGGGAAATAAGGAATGGTAGTACCACCCGATTCTGGGAGGATGCCTGGCAACAGGAACCCATAATGGAAAAACAAGGTCGGGAGGCACTCTAACAGGAGACGATGGCGCAAGTAAAAACCTGAGTCTACCATTATTGGAAATAAGAAACATATCGCAACAAATGGAGAATATGGAACACTCTCACCCCACAGACTAGAGACCAGACCGCAACAGTAGTAAAAGAGGTGGAGGAGGAATTGGGGAGACAAAAAATTGCAGTCACAAATGGAAATGACCAGCTGAGATGGGGGCACAAAGCCGACAAGGAATTCAATCTTAAATAAGTATGCCACTACATAGCGAACCAGGACCAAGAAGACTCGACACATCAATGGGACAAGCTCTGGAACAACCCCCATTGGCCAAAAATAAAAATATTCCAGTGGCTAATACTACACAACCGAATCCTAAGTTGGGAAAACCTAAAGAAGAGAGGTTTCACAGGCCCTTCAAGATGTCACCTATGTGAAGAAAAGGAGGAAACAACGAACCATATTTTTGATGAATGTCCCTACACAGCAGAAGTCTAGGACTGGGCGGTAGGAATTTTTTGACATTCTAATAGGATTAGAGGTAATATTTCCGCAGCTATAAACACATGGAAGGAAAACTACAGCGAAAACGAAGAGGTGAATCTCTGTTGGACCCTCATTCCCAGCATGGTCATTTGGTCAATATGGAAGGAATGGAATTGACGCATCTTCAGAAACCAAAGTTGGACGAAAGGAAAGATCAAGGAAACAATAATAACCATGACAAGAGAAACGGTACAGAGCTGCAACTACCAAACAGGAGGAGCACAACTCACAGACCAAGATCTCAGAATTCTAGAGGCTTTTCAACTGAAAGGAGGACGCAACCCCAATCAGGTAAGACGGTTGCCACAACTACAAGTAGGTGAGCGCAACTAGAAACTGCCACCAGAGGGCTCCCTAAAGATAAATTTCGATGGGGCGTCGAAAGGTAACCCAGGATGGACAGGTACGGGGGAGTAATCAGGGATAGTCAAGGAAAAATTATCTGGCTTTACACTAGGAGTCTGGGGAACTCAACCAACAACATTGCAGAATTTTGAGCCCTGGAGACCGGCCTTGAGATACTACACCGGGAAGGGATAACCAATGTAATAGTGGAAGGAGATTCAATGTTGGTCATCAACACAGTAAGAAAACTCCAAAATGGCACCAAAGTGGGAAAAATTCAGAGGCATTGGCGCTTGGCCTACTCCCTCCAAAAAATTCAGAAGCATTTGTAGATGGGGATCATAGTGGAGTTGTGTTGGGTCCAAAGGTCAGAAAATGGACTAGTGGATAGAATCGCTAATGAAGGGGTCAACAAGGAAGGATCAGAACTAGATTCCACATGGAGTAACATCCCGAATGGCCAGTTTTGAACAGACTACACCCAACTAGCAGCAAAGGACTATGACGACAGCCGAAGTATGGATGACCACATTGAGGCTAGAGCCACAGAATTAATTTAAGGGCAAGTAGAATCCACGAAGAATCCGATAGGCCACCATTTGAACATGAGTTACAATGCAGATCATGGTCACACCACAAGAGGAGGTATGACACCATGGTCCAGTCAATAGAATGAAGTACAGGGGTTGGCCGTGGGAGAGCGGAAAGGGTAATCCATAGATGGAAAAGGATGAAGATTAAAAGGATAGCCCAAGGGTAGGAATGGGGACACCTCATCCACGCACAGGTCCCGTGGGAGGAAATGATTGGAGTACAATGTGCAAGGCAAAGGATTGGCACAGGGACGACGGTAGGGTTCCCAAGTGCACACACTCTGAAATAGTGAAAAGGGACCAAAAGGTATGCCTTTATGGGAGACCCATGATTTCCAAGATAAGATCACATCCCAAAAAACCCCTTAAAAGAAGAAGCATCAGGGATAGCTACAGAGCAACGAGCAGTAATTTCAGAGACCAGGAAGGGGCGAATAGAAGTGGAGGACGAAGTCAAGGCAGAAGCCACTGCATTCAAACAGAGATGGTAAGAAGGAAGAATACCCATAGTAAGAGGGGGCCCTAGGGGGAGGAACTTCCAACAAGTGCACGGAAGATCACTAGGATGGAACAGGCAGCCAGACAGGCCAAAGGCACCTTTCTTGAGCAGGTTGATACAAAGGGA
>JASDQU010209471.1:7046-25419 GCA_032191745.1 Picea mariana
TACAATTACATTATGACCAATTCACAAAAGGGGAATTGGTCCTTTTACAATAGCCAACATGATCAATCCACAATGGGGATTGATCCAATGAATAATATATTAAATAATAATAAGAATACACTTTGCAGTTACATTATTTCAACCCTCCCCCTTAAAAATAAAGGTATTCTTAAACAACATCAAGTGAGAGAGAGGACAACATCAAGTGGGTGAGAGGAAAGAATCATCAATATCATCTTGGAACCCTGACTGACGTATCTATAAATCATCGAAAGTTTTCTTCATCAACAACATCTTCATTCTCAAAGGAATGTAATCATCATCTACATCAATATGTACTAGTATAAAACTGATACATCATCATCATCATAGCATGAGGTTGGTTCATCATAATACAGGACTAGCTTTACATCATAGCTGTCAAGCTGGAAACTCAGTACTTGTCTTTCTTTACGTCATAGTAATCAAATTAGAAGCAAGATACTAGATTGGCTTTACATCACAACTTCTCAAGCTAGAAGAACAATACTAGTCTCATCTCAACGTCTTTCTTTACGTCACAACACTTAAGCTGGAAGCAAGATACTAGACTGGCTTTACGTCACAGTTGTCAAACCAGAAGCACAGTACTAGTATCATCACATCGTCTTTCTTTATGTCACAACCATTAGGTTGGAAGCAAGATACTAAACTAGCTTTACGCCATAGCTGTCAAGTCGGAAGCACAGTACTAGTCTGATCTCTTCGTCTTGCTTTACTTCACAACAATAAAGCTGGAAGCAAGATACTCGTCCTGCTTTATGTCAGAGCAATCAAACTAGAAGCAGGATACTATATTGGCTTTACGTCGTAGCTGTTAAGCCAGAAGCATAGTTCTAGTCTCATCATATCGTCTTGATTTACGTCACAACACTTAAGCTAGAAGCAAGAGATGTCTTATCACAACAACTACTCCCCCTTTCGAGGAAGGTCCTTTCAGACTATACCAAGCTTATCTTGAAAGTGATCAAACTTTACACGAGATAGAGGCTTGGTCAACACATCAGCAACCTGTTCATCTGTGCTAACGTATTGGAGCTTTAAGGCTCCTCTCTGCACCATGTCATGGATGTAATGATATTGGATCTCTATGTGCTTCAACTTTTCATGGAATATAGGATTCTCTGTCATATTTATGCATCTTTGGTTGTCACATAGGATCATGGTTGCTTCCATATCTAGGTCAAATAGGTTGGTCAGCAACTTTCGAATCCATATAGCTTTGCAGCTGGAAGAACATGCAGCAATGTATTATGCTTCCGTTGTGCTGAGAGAAATGCTGGATTGCTTCTTACTCTGCCATGAGATCATGGTTGATCCCAAACTGAAACAACATCCTAGTGCTTTTCCTGTTAGAAACACTTCCTACCCAATCTGCACCAGTATATCCACTCAATGTGAAATCATGATCTCCATCATAGCTGAGACCACAATCTATTGTACCCTTAAGGTACCTCATCACATGTTTTGAAACCACTAGGTGAACATGTCCGGGTTCTACCAGAAACTGACTCAAGGTGTTCACGGCAAAACAAATTCCTGGTTTGGTGTTCATCAGGTACATCAACGATCTAATAATCTGTCTGTACAGCGTGGAATCAATCAATTCTGACGAAGTTTTGACCAATAGCTTCAGCTTCGCTTCCTTGGGTGTATTCATGGACTTGCATTCCAACATGTTGAATCTTTTTAGGATTTTGACTGCATACTTCCATTGGTTAAGGAATATCGTCTCTGGACTCTGCCATGCCTCAAGACCTAAGAAATAATGCATTAGGCCAAGGTCTTTCATCTCAAATTCTGAAGCGAGTCTCTTCTTACATTTGGTGATGAGATTTTCTTCTCCAGTTAAGAATAAGTCATCCACATATAGAAATAGTATCACTGGCTCATCGTTCATAACCTTGAAGTAGAGGTTAGAATTTGATTTACTCTTGGTAAAGCCCAATCTCACCGGGAAACTGTCTATCCATCCATGCCAAGCTCTAGGAGCTTGCTTCAATCCGTATAAGGCTTTCTTCAATTTGTAGACATGAGACTTCCTTTACTTCAAATCCTTGAGGTTGCTCTATATACACTTCCTCTTCGATGACACCATTTAGGAAAGTTGTCTTCACGTCCATCTGGTGTAACTTCCACTTCATATTAGCTGCAAGAGCTATGATGGTTCTGATCGAAGTGTATCTGGCTACAGGAGAGAATTTCTCTTCATAGTCAATGCCTTCCTTTTGAGAAAATCCACAAGTGAAAAATATTTCTTTATACTTCTCAATACTTCCATCAGCAGCATGTTTTATTTTGAAGAGCCATTTGGAGGATACCACATCTTTACTCTTCGGTCTGGGAACTATTTCCCATACTTCGTTCTTTATTATGGATTGGTACTCCTCTGTCATGGTATCTGTCCATTCTTTCTTCTGAGTGGCTTCTTCAAAGCAGGTAGGCTCCTTCTCTAGAAGATCACACATCAAAGTTGTATAACTGGAGAATGGATTTGGTCTTTTCACCTATCTCGTAGTTCCTTCGGGAACACCATACTTCTCTCCATCTTGACTAAGCTCTCTATCCCAAGCTGGCTTTCTTTTATGGAGGATTTTCATCTAAGAAAGTTCTTGAACTTCTAATATATCATGGTCTTCTATAATTTCCTCATCAAGGCAAGTTATGACTTCCCTCACTGGTTTTGTGGCTTTGGGAACCTCCCTCCCTGCAGTTCTGGGGATTACGGGTTCCTCTTCATATACCTCTTCAAGCTGGCATCTTCTCAATTTCTTGAGCACTGCATATTCATTAAAGGTCACATCCCTGTTGATCTTAATGTGATAGTGACCTGGTATATAGATTTTGAAGGCCTTGGAGACCTCACAGCATCCCACAAATGTTCCCTTCTTTCCTGAAGGTTCCATCTTGTTTCTCTTCTCTTTCGGTATATGAATAAATACTGGGTAGCCAAATATTTTGAGATGGCTTACCTCTAGCTTCTTTCCGATGAACATCTCTTCTGGGTTCTTGAGCCCAAGTGCACTATGGGACAATTGTTTCTACACATATATAGTTTCCATTGTTGCTTCTTCCCATAAGCACATAGGAAGATCTTGATCATGGATGATAGTCTTCACATCTTCCATTATCGTTATGTTCTTTTGTTCAGCTACACTGTTTTTTTGGGGATTATAGGGATTAGTGAGTTCCCTCTTGATCCCAACATCTTTGCAGAAGTTCACAAACTCTTTTGAGGTATATTATCCTCAATTATCTGACCTGATTATCTTAATATTTCTTTCAGAAAGATTCTCTATCAAGGCTTTGAATTCCTTGAACTTTTTGAACACTTCATCTTTAGATTTCAAAAAATATACCCAGGTCTTACAAGAATAATCATCAATAAATGATACATAATATACATACCCACTAATGGAGGGTGATGGCATTATGCCACATACATCTGAATGAATGAGCTCTAGGACTCCTTCTGCTTTGTTGTCTCTCTTCGGAAAAGGGTTCTTGATGTTCTTCCCTTGTGCACATCCATTGCATATGCCTGCATGGTCAACCTTGAGTTCTAGTTAACTTGTGACCGCTTTGCATATGTATGGTAGTGCCTTGTAGTTTATGTGAGCTAATATTCTATGCCAAAGTTCACATGATTTTTCAATGGCACGGGTCATGGCAGCCTTTGGCTGACCCTTTAGTTTATACAAAACATTTTCTTCACTTCCAATGATGATTGCTTCATTTAAGGTTTCTCCTTTAGCCCANCTCTGAAGCCTTTATTTTCTAAAGCTGAAATGGAGAGTAGGTTCTTAGTCAAACTTGGTACATATAGTATGTCCTTCATCTTTAGTGAATTCTCTGAATTTAGTTTGTAGTTTGATTCTCCCACTCCCTTGATGGGATATTGGTAATCATCTCCAAGTGTCACTTTCTGAGAAAACTTATTTTCTGAGATACAAGAGAGAATTTCTCTTTGTCCCATCATGTGCTTGGATGCACCACTATCAATGATCCAAGTGTCCTCTCTAGGTGTTACAGATCCTGAGAGGGTCGAGATTAAGACATGGTCTTTGATCTTCTCTCTTATCATCTTTGTGGGTGGCTCTTCATCTTCGACTACATGGGCATGGAGCCTCTTATGTTTTCTCTTGTATTCTTCTCATTTGGATGGATATAATTTCACAATGTGTCCCATCTTATCACAATGGTAGCATTGTACAGATGATTAATCTCTTTCATTTCGTTGTCCTTTCTTCTGAAATATCCTTGGATGAGATTCTTTATTATTGAATTTATTTGACAGTTGAGGCTCTTTATGAGTCTCTCTTTGGAAGTAGGGTTTCTTCCTTCCTATTTTGGTGTGAGTAGCTAGGGCTTGATCATCATCTCTTAACAGTAGCACTTCATGGTTAGCTACTCTTGTTTCTTCTTGGATGCATTCTTCCCATAGACTATCAAAATTTAGTTTCTTCGTTCTGGCACATATTATTTGGATGAATGCATCCCAAGGTCTTATGAGACCATTTAGGGTCATCATTATGAGTTCGTATTCGTCTATGGTATCTCTAATCGCTTCTAACTATTCTTTGAATTCTGAGATTCTAGAGAAATATTCTTGAATTGTTTCTCCTTTCTGCGTCCTTGTATTCTTCAGTTGAGTTCTTAGATTCATCTTCTGATTTATGTTCTTTCCTTCATACATTCTGGTCAAGGCATCAAACATTTATTTCAGGGTCTTCTTAGATGACACATAAGGAATCAAGTGATCTTTGATTGAATCTGCAATGATTCTTTTGGCCCTGATTGTGTCCTTTTGATGCTTGGATTTTTCTGCAGCATCGTCGGGTTCCAGAATTTCTCCTTTGACAAATTTTTCTAGGTCATTCTCTTAAAGAATGAGTCCAATCCTATACTTCTAGGCACATAAGTTTTCCACACCTTCCATCTTGTCAACAATCTTAGTGCTTGCAGACATCTTTTACCTGGAGCTAGGAAAATGACCAAAAAATGAAAATGCTCAAAATCAAGTTCTGAACTTACCAGGAGGTGTGCTTGGTTGAGGCGAGTAGCTTGGTGTGTTTGGATCTGAGAAAATCCAACTTTTTCTCCTCCAAACTTGATCTACGTATTTATGGACTGGTGCTTCTAGTTTTTTGGTACCTCTGGTACCTTTGGTACTTCTGGTACTTCTCATACACTGGTTTTCTGGTACTTCTAGTACTTTGTGAAACTAGGGTTTCACTTTCTGGGAGATATATCCACTGAAAAGGTGCGCTAAGAGTGTCAAAGTAATCCTTGGGGGAGGGTGCACTTTTCTAGGTGGTTTTAGGGATGAAAAGCATCACCATAAAAAGCCCTAATTTGCATGTATGGCAACAGTGATGTTTTTCACTCTTGTGAAAGATGCTTTCTTCAGCTTGGCTCTGATACCATGTTAATGTTTAAGCCATTATTATAGTTCTTTGCATTTCAATAGATAACAACAACATAAGACAAGATCACTGAGAAATACACAATCACAAGAGANACAATGCCAAGAGATAACTTAAACTAATACAGAAGATCCTCTCCCAAAGATGTGTCACTCTCTCTCTTTCTTCTCCAATTGCAGTTCTGAAACTTGTCTCTCAATGAGCAAGTGAGTTGTGTGTCTAAGTGAGGCGCTAGCCTCCTTATTTATACTAATCTGGCACGTGTGAAGTGTCTCTTCACTGGCAAGGCCAACTTCTTAATCTGGGTGGTTATGACCACCTTTATTATATTTCGGGGCCTCTTGATATATTCTAGGGCTGACTTCTTCTTTTCCCGTTTACAATTACATTATGACCAATCCACAAAAGGGGATTTTGTCCTTTTACAATAGCCAACATGATCAATCCACAATGGGGATTGATCAAATGAATAATATATCAAAGAATAATAAGAATACACTTTGCAGATACATTTTTTCAACAGGTCCCACATTTGTGTTATCAAAAAATTCCTTGATTATTCCTCAGATTAAAAAACATAAAAAACATTATAAAAACAAAAAGTTCTTGTTACCCAAGTTCCCCCACTAAAATCCTTTAGGTAGAACCAAGTCTGGGTCGCCTCTAAAGTCCAGACTGGCATAGGAATAATCGTCTACCATCAATAGCTGAGGCCTCAACCAGTCAAAAAACACATCGTTATATTTAACGATGGGGTCAGCCACATGTCGAGCCATGAGGTCGCACCACCTCTTCATCCTTGGATCTTGTGGGGTCCAAATTCCCCACTCTACCTACATGCATAAATGAGGAACCCTCTTGAGGAAGAAGGACACTAAAATAGACCTGTATCCAAACTGTTTCAGGTCCCCCTTTTTACATTTTGTTAGTTGTTTCTTCATGATGCGAAGAAATCTGTCGGACCAGTTAAACACCCGAGGCTCCATGCACTCTAATGCATACTAAAAGTAACTTTGGAGAGCCATGTGAGGAGATGCACTCCCCACCATTTGTGCGATAGTGAATAGGATAGTTTGAATGGGTAAATCTCGGACGTCCCTAATGGAAACCTTACCTTTACATCTCTCGGCTCCTAGTTCACAGTGCCAACGAACATACTCACTCATCGAAAGACCTCCACCTATGTTTCATGTCAATGTTACATGGGATCCACGATGATATAATCCCGTAAAAAAATAGATATCCTCGATATATAAAGAGAGTGTGTGGGCTCCCACATGAAATAATTGTTGATCCACATCCCACATGTGGACTAAGTACTCGAGCAACCTTACTTAGGCCCTCATGCCCTGGATCTTAAAAAACTTAAGTAATCCACACTGTCAGAGGGAATTTATAGTGCCTAGGTCATTCTCGGTGATGATATCATCATCCTCGTGTTCCCTCTCCCTCCACTCCAACATTTTGGTGATCAAAAACCTGGATTGGAACAATAAAGGGAAGTTAACATCTTTATTTGCTTCATTGGAAATTTTCTATTGGCTAAACACACTTGAAGAAATTTTGAATTTTGCCCACCACAGGTGAGGTATTACGCACAGTGTGGAACTTTCACAGGTGAACCAAAATCCACTTGTGGAAATCCATGGTTTCCATAGGTCCCGACATAGTCCACCTGCGACGACCCCTGTGTGCACCTACCATCCTTAAATTCAACTAAAAAACTAATTTTACACCAATAAAAATGAAATTTAATCCACTAAAAAGGAAGAGGACAAGGAGATTATCGTTTTGGCGGAAGTCGTTCACTGAATGATTGCTCGTGCTCCCCGCAATCGATAGTGAAATTTCGAGGTAAAACGAGGGTTTTTGGTCAAGTTTTGGACGAAACGATAATGAAATGATAAAAATGAGTTTTTTCCTATATTTATGAACTTTTTACTTTTTCTATTAATATTTTATATTATTTTATTTATTTTTACCCAAAACCTAAAGCTCTAATGGTATTGTGTGTTAATGTTTAAGCCATTATTATAGATGTTTGCATTTCATTAGATAACAATAGCATAATCCAAGATCCCTGAGAAATACACAATCACAAAAGACATGACATTTATCCTGGGAAACCCTCTAGGGGAAGAAAACCCAGCAAAACTTCCTTAATATAGATAGCCGATACAATGCCAAGAGATCTCTATGCTAAAATAGAAATTCCTCTCCAAGATATGCGCCACTCTCTCTCTCCTTTGTCGGTAACAAATCAGAACTTGTCTCTCAAACTGAGCAAGTGAGTTATATCCAAGTGAGGCACTAGCCTCCTTTATTTATACAAGTTCTGGCACGTGTGAAGTGTCTCTTCACTGACAGGGCCGACTTCTCAAACTGGGTGGGTAAACCCACCTTTATTATATTTCTGGGTCTCTTTAATAACTGTTGGGGCCGACTTCTTATTCTGCCTATTACAATTGTCTTTTGACCAATCCACAAAACGGGATTTGGTCCTATTACAATAACCGACATGATCAATCCACAATGGGGATTGATCCTATGAATAATATATCAATAATAATAATAATACTCTTTTCAGTTACATTATTTCAACATTGTGAGTATTTTGACTTTTCACAGGAAAAGGGACCAGAATCTTGAACGATGAGATGCATATATTTTTTGATTTGTTTTTATGTTTGTCACATGTACAGATACTTTTTAGGTTTTTCAGGAAAAACCTCGAGCTCAGTCTTTGTTTGTTCTCGCGATCGAAAATCAATGAGAACATAACCGAGTATACTTTTGTCATCTTTTCATACTCATCATGGTAACACGAAAATAATGAAACTCATGGATTATCCTTTAATCTTTTTTCATGCTCCATAAAAATGAAAAGATTGTCGAGCGACCTTGTTCTTTTCACGCTCGTAAAAGTATTTGAAGAAAACGTTTGATGAGCAGTATTTTATCACTTTTTCAGCCACATCGAACTAATTTACGAAAAAGGAACTGAGAGAGTTCTCTTTAAATGTTTTTCAGATTCTATAAACATGAAAAACCCTCGAATTTTCTATCTTTTGACTCGTTAAACAAACATCGAAATACCCTTACGGGAATGAACCACTCCTTAGGGTTCATTAAACATACTCCTATGGACTCGTCTGAAGGATGAGATTACATCAAAAAGTATATGTTATCCTCCTCAAGATTGTGTAAAAATAAGGAGGTACTCGCTAGAAATGGTGGGGGGGGGGATTTGGGAAAGAAAAGTGTCTCAGTACTTGTGTTAATGGCAGTAATAGTCTCTCTTGAATATGACACCCCCTTTATCTTTATATTTGGGTTGGGAAATCCATTTGTCTCTCATTTGACTTTCTGCAATTTCATATCTTGGTTCATCCTTGAGTCAATGTTGTCAAGACCATTGTCGCATCATTTATATGTTCAAGAGAATTCCAAACATGCCCTCTATCGAGTCAGCCATCTGCATTTATCAATTCCTACCATGTCGACCTTCCCTGTGTTAGTTTCAAATCATTTTCATACTTTTATCTACCCTAAATGTGTTACTTATTTCGTGTCATTGATGGGGGATAATTAAGCCCCTCCTATGACAAGTCTTTTCCTGTCAACTTCAACTCATAATCCGGGAACAAGACTTAGAAATCATTTAGTACCTTAGGGCATGCATGCCTCAATGGCAAGTTTCTTCTCTTTCAACAGTGGATTCACATCAATGGTCCTTGATCGAAATATTCTATCAAGTTTTCAACTTCAACTCATTTATTCACATTCGATGGATTGTACTAGGGTACCTTGGGAGTCATTGACATCAATGGTGATTTCCCTCACACTTGTTAACAATTTTCATTAATGACCGGTAATCAAGTGGTTTCTACCATGTTCTACTTCAGCACCTGTAATCACATTAATAGATTTGTACTTATGGACGACAGGATTGAAGGCCCTAGATCTCTTTGTTTCGATCCAGGTTGTGATTGAATGTTTATGATTTGTATTGACACATAGATCCACTTTGTATGTCTCGTGGCTATGTCCAAATTTGAGTTTTCTAAAGCATAGATCCACAGTGTATTCTTGGTGGCTATGTAGAATCTTGGTGGCATGGATCCATAGTGTATGATTGATGGCCATGACTGACATTTATGGTTTAAATAACTTGTAGTTTGAGCATGGGAATGCCTACCTCAGAAATAGTATGATGATTATGCAAATTCTTGATTGTTTGCAGGTTCCTGATTGGTGCAATCCTTGTTTCTAACACACACACATTATACAAAGTATTTTGGCTGTCACGAGTTCTAGCCTCATACTTTCGGGGGCATTCAGTTACACATTATTTTGGTCACCTTGGTGATACTTATACAAGCATGTGTTCAGGCTCCCAGAAGGATATTTCTCATGAGGAAAGTGAATGGTTTCCTCCACTTCAAAGCTTGTTTTTAGAAGTCTGTCGCAGGCTAGGAGTACAACACAGTGTGAAAATTCCTGATTTCCGTGGGCTTCTCTAAACCTAGCTTGCGGAGTTTCTGTATGCTACTTTATAAGCAGGGTGTGGCGGCGTCTTAAGACTGGGAAAAATGAAAAGTTCACGAAAGTTCTAGAGGGAATATTCTAGAACATGAGGTGGCATCCATATGGTTGGGATCCTACTCACCTCTTTGATTTGGTGGGATCATCTTGATCTCTTTAACCATCTCTCTTTCTTCTATATAATGATGAATTTCTCATGGAAAGGGTTAAGTATTAAGCAAGAAAGAGCAAGTAAGGAATGATTAAGGTTGAATAGGCTGTGAATTGTGTGAAGAATTCTACTTCATATGCTTGAGGGATTCATCTTAGTCCATCAAGTTATTGTGGATCATCTTGATGCGAGCTTGGAGCAAGTGTGTGTTGGAGCAAAGGGCCACCGAAAGGGAACTTAGCGACATCAAGGTTGTTTGGTTGTATCTTCCACTTTCTCTTAATATAATACAGTGGCATGTTTCTTTCCCATAAAATCACTTTCATTTTATTGCATGACTCCTTGATCACATGCATAGGTTGTTATTGAATATATTATTGTCGATTTCACTTTGGTTGGTTTGTGTTTCATTGCAGGATCAATATCACAAGAGCACCGGAGCGAAGCAGGGACAAAAAAGTCATAAGGAAGTGATATTCAAAAGTATGTCACTCATCCTTTCTTTGATAGTATATTCAATGATTAAAACTTGGGGAAAGCACCATGTCCTATCTTGTTTTGTTCTAGAACTAGGTGGATCTAGAGAGATCAGTTTATGTCCGCATTTATCGATATATCCAATAACATGCATGCAAACATAAGCGCGAATGGAGTCCTTTAAGACATTGAGAAAAAATTCAAGATAGAACTCATCAGATAAGCCATCATGTATGATAGTCAACTGTTCAAATGCGTTGATGAAGTCTGCTATTGACCTTGTTTGTCTCATCTTGGTGAGTCGTCCCAAAAAATGATATTCTCAATCAAAATGAACACAAACTGCTTTGGTGAATGTTATCACATGCTAATTTTTCCAAAGCATCTTGTCCTCGAGCTCTCTTTCCACTCAGATTTTAAAATGTTTTCACCGGCTTCGTCAAGTTCCCATAACCTAAATCGTCCACTCGACTAATCATCCAAAATAGTCATGTCCTTCATGAGTCAAAATTGAAAAATATCCCAAACCTATATCCAGCCTTAATGCTTATCTAAATTCCTTGGTCCCATCACTTCATTTATTTTTATCCTTATTATCATATTCCCATTGAAAATTAAAAATATTCCTTCTATTAAGTTTAAGCTCCCTTATCCTATCCACAAAGTCATGTGATGAACCTCATATGCCCAAAGTCCTTAGAAAAGGGAAAAACGTTTATAAATTATTAATATAAATATTTATATTAATATTTAATCCAAAATATTGTTGATTAAGGTTGGTTTTCATTGATGTCAATCCTTGAAGGAAGTTGGAAAACCCAGGTTTGGGTAATGGACCTAAGTTTATTTGATGGATAACTGTATGAGTTTTGATATATTTGCAGGTAATACTATTCTATATGAATAGTACATGTCTTTCCATTTTCAATGGTTTGTGGAACGTCACATAACTCCTTATGGTTAGAGAGTTATGGCCATATGAAGTTGGAAAACACTCATGAGTCATCTAGAAGCCCCAAAAGGTCAAAGTAGTCAAAGTGGTTTAAGAGATTTTAGAAGGTAAATAATAAAGTGAAGTGACAAAGTCAAAGAGGATTATGTAAATAACAAAGTGAAGTGACAAAGTCAAAGATGATTATTTAAATAATAAATTGAAGTGACAAAGTCAAAGAGGATTATTTAAATAATAAAGTGAAAGACAAAGTCAAAGAGGATTATTTAAATAATAAAGTGAAGTGACAAAGTCAAGAAGGATTATTTAAATAATAAAGTAAATGGAGAACTTTCTAATTATGGAAAGTGGTTATAAGAAGGTTAACCCTAAAATGAGGAAAATGGGTTAAGTGGTCAAGTGGCTATTGGATACATAGACAAGTAGAAAATTGGGCAAAGTTGGACATAGGTGACTATGTGAACAAAGTGGCTATGTGGACAAAGTGACCTAGAAGATGCTTCTAAGGAAGCTACTTGGAGAGTATAAATAAGAGGCAAGGCTCTCTCATTTTAATTACACTTGAGAATATTGAATATATACAGGTGACTGAGGTAACCAAAGGATATCTAAGCCGAATTTCAGAGGGAAGGTGAAGTAAAGAAGTCCGAAATTCAAGAGAGGATAAATTATTTTGATGATGCTTTCTAAGATATGTTATTTACAGGTCATCTCACCATTTTCGCAATAATTTTTTTCTAGAATGATTCAGATCGTGAAATTGATAAGCCTTTGAGAAAACATATCCAAGTAGTTGTGGTACGAATTTCACCTTGTGGTTCGTTGTATTTTTGGAATTACACTCTGTGGAAAATAGGTTTGTGGTTAGTCTTGAAACTAGTCTAAAACAAGTGTTTCGGGTAAAAACATCATAAATTCTTCATAACAGATCCAAATTAAGTAAGAAAAAATGTGTTGATTAGATTACAGTCTATATTATTCTATGTAAAAGTTTCAGATACATACAACAAACATTTCATGTGGGGCACGCTCTACAAGTTCTCTCTGTAGAATAAGCCAGAATTCAACAAGGTATGCCATTTTTTCTATAACTCCTTTTTTGAGAGGTTCCAAGTAGTGACACTTGAAGGAATTGCATAAAACACATTGAAGAAAATTGTGTATTATTTTCATATCTTTATTCATTACAGGTACATAGTTATGATTATTTCAAGTTAGGGTTGTTGACTAATCCAAAACTAGTCATGTGAGACTAAAGAAAAGTTTGATAAAAATGTTAGTCTCTTGCTGTTAAAGTTAAAGAAGGTTTATAGGTATGTCATCATATACACCAGGTCTATTACAGAGTTAAAAATCATATTTGGATGATGAAATTGATTAGGACTTTTGGTTGAGGTAGGACTTTTGGTTGAGGTACATGTTGGGTACATGGTTGAGACAAGTAGTTGATGAGTTGGCACATACATGAGGTTTATAGTTGATGATGTTGGTACATATTGATGAGTATTTGATACATTATTGGTACATACTTGGTACATGGTCAGATGCACTTTTTTATGGTACAGGTTGATTACAAGTTGAGATACAGGTTGATGCATGGTTGTGCATGGTTCAGGTTTATTGGTACAGGTTTACACGGTATATATCACAATGATAGTGTGGCAGTGGTTCCATCATTGTACTTTTACTTCAGGGCGGTTGGACGGGACAAGGACAGATGGTTGTAGCCAACTTCCGATTGTAGTTGGAGATCATAGGGGGTTGTAGCCTCCTTCTAGTTGTAACCATAGAATTGGGGAGTTGGAGCTTCCCTTAGGTTGTATCCTGAGAAACTAGGGGGTTGGAGACTTATTCCAATTGCAGCTAGAAAACAAAGGAAGTTGGTGCTTCCAATGAATGTAATCCTTCAAGACATATAAGAAAAAACATTTTGTGGTTTTCTCCCGCTTTGGGTTTCCACGTAAAACATCGGTGTACTATGTATGTGTATGATTGTTCATTTTTTCATTGATTATTTACTCTGAAGTTATTGGATGATAATGCTACATTGATATAAAATTTGGATTATATGGTTAAAAAGGATTAGATTGCTCTATTACCGATTCACCTCTCGCCCCCCCTCCCCCTCTCAGTAATCCAACAATTGGTATCAAATTTGGTTCCTTCAGAAATCAGTTTAACCAGTGAATGGTAGATCATGGAGAGCAACAACTTGTATTGAAATAGAATACCACAGTTTGATGGACATAAGTATGCATTTTGGAGCATAAGGATGAAGACATATATACAGGCACATGGATTAGAAATTTGGTAATCAATTGTATATGGATACACAGTACCATCAATTCCACCAACAAATGACAAAGCAGTGAAACTTGGTTAGAATAATTCCAAAACCACAATTGCACTTCTGAATGGTCTTGGTGAAATGATATTCACCAAAGTTGCACATTGTCAATCCGCTAAAGAGATTTGGGACAAACTTCGAAATATTTATGAAGGAGATTCAAAATTCAAAGCAGAAAAGCTTCAAACTTACACAGGTCAGTTCAAACAACTAAATATGAAGGAAGATGAGAATATTGCAGCTTACTTCTTACAAGTCGATAAAACAGTAAATGCAATCATAAGATTGGGAGAAGAAATTCAAGAATCTGTAATTGTTCAAAATGTACTAAGATTTCCTCCTATGAGATTTGACCCTAAGATATTATCACTAGAAGAAAGAGTAGATCTAAACTCAATAAGCATGGACGAAATACATGGAATCTTCACAACATATGAAATGAGAACTGAACAAGAAAATCCAGATGTAAAAGAAGTAGCCTTCAAAGCATCCAAAAAATCAAAGAAAAAGGGAAAGAAACAAGAAAAATAACATAGCAACAATAGTGAAGTCTCGGAAGATGATGAAGAAGTGGCCAACTTTGTCAGAAGACTGAACAAGAGAAAAGATGGTAGGTATAGAGGTAAGCTTCATTTAATTTGTTTTAATTGTGATGGTATTGGTCATTTTTCTAACAAATGTCCTCATAAGAAAAAGAGAAATGATGAGGGTGACTCAAAAATAAGACAAACATATAAAAGAAAAAGAACCACAAAGAAAGTTTTCAAGAAAAACTTATACACCAAAGAAGACATCTCATCATTAGATGAAAATGAAGTCAGGGACAGTGAGATAGAAAGGGTTCTATTCATGGCAGTAGAAGACTCTGATAAATAAGACTCTAAAGTAGAATATGAAGAAGTCGAAGAAGAAATTGAAGAGGCAGAAGCTGACTACCGAGAGGAATTGATGAGTGCCATAGAAGTTATTAGAAGAGAAAAGAGGAAAAACAAGAAGCTACAAGCAGAACTAGACAAAAAAAGAAGACACTCGTGAATTAAACAAATGATCACAAATTTGAAGGTTCAAATTGAAGAAGAAAAAAGAATTGAAGAATCACTCAAATAATGGCTAGAAGAAAGAGAGAGGATCATTGAAAATTTGGAAGCAGAGATTGTCACATTAAGAAAGGATCTTCAAAAGAAAAATATGCAGAACAATTCAAAAATTTTGAATGACATTATCAGCATTCAAAGGCCTAATCATGACAAGTCTGGAGTTGGATACAATAAAAAAGAAAAGGGATCAAACTCCAAAAAAATAGAACAAGAAACATAACCAAAAATCTATGCGGAAAAAATCAAAGGGGATAGTAAGTTCTACAGAGAAAATTACAGGGACACTCCTCCAACAAGAAGATTCAGATTTTAGAATCAACGACAAATAGTAACAGATAGGTCTCAGGAAGAAGAAGGATTCGTAAGAGCACCTCCTTTCATAATATCTTCAACTCCCAGGTATCAAACTATATTTTTTGGTTTATGTTATGCATGTAATAATTTTGGACATAAAACTGTGAATTGCAGAGCTAACAATAGGAACATAAACAACCTTGAAAGTCATACACAAAGGGTTATCCAAGAAAGCCTAGCGAAACACAAAGAAGAAGTTACAACAGGTTTGAATCATTGAGCGCTAAAGTGGAATGTTACAAGTGTAAGAACTTTGGACACATGGCCAAAGATTGCATAATAACAATCCCTTCTAGAGAATCACAACAGAACAATAACAACCATAGACAAGAACCTCAGAAAAGGACATGGATAAGAAAGAAGAATCAATACAGCAATGAAGAATGCACACTCGCTCTACAAGCTAAGAAAAAAAAACGTGGTTGGTATGTTGACAATGGATGTTCAAAACACATGATAGGTTATAGAGACAGGTTTCTTACATTAAGAAAGGAAAGAGATGGATCAGTATCCTTCGAAAATGATGATTCAACCAAAATCATTGGAAAAGACACAGTCAGAATTGGGAATAAGAATACAAAGGCAAAAAATGTTCTACTAGTAGAAGATATGAAGAATAATCTTCTAAGTGTGAGACAATTTTTTTATTACGGTCATAAAGTTACTTTCAATTCACAAAAGTGCGAGATAAGAAAAGAAGGTTCAGGAAAATTGATTGCTACAGTTGCGAGAACTTCAAGCAACATATATGTGTTAAGTGAACTTGGAAATGAAAAGTGTTGTCTAGAAAAGGAAGATGAAAGTTGGCTATGGCAAAGAAGAATGGGTCACATACATTTTGATAACCTTTTCAAAATCAGCAAAAGAGAAGCAGTCAGAGAAATTCCCCAGATCGCAAAACCAACCAACACTTTATGCAAGCATTGTCAACAAAGAAAGCAAACAAAGACCAAGTTCAAATCAAAGGAATATTCAACGACAAGGCAACTGGAAATTGTGCATACTGATCTAGTTGGACCAACTACAACAAAAGGTTTGAAAGGTGAGAAATACTTTAAGTTATTAGTTGATGATTATACAAGAACGACTACAATTTGTTTTCTCAAGAATAAGTTAGAAGCTTTTGAAAACTTCGAGATCTACAAGGAAATGGTTGAAAATAAAATGCTTGAGATATGAAAATGGAGGAGAGTTCACTTCAAAAGAATTTATGGACTACTGCAACAGTCATGGAATAAAAAGTCAATTCTCTGTTGCTAGGACACCTCAACAGAACGAAGTTGTTGAAAGAAATAATGGGACAGTACAGGAAATGGATCGAGAAATGTTAATGGATTCCAAATTGACAGATATTTTTTGGACACAGGAAGTGCATACAATAGTTCACATTCAAAACAGATTAATCCTAAAAAAAAACACTGACAAAACTCCATGCGAGCTATGGAAAGGAAGACCAGCAAATGTGAAGCACTTCAGAGTTTTTGGAAGCAAATTCTACATCAAAAGAGAAGATGGAAGAATGAGAAATTTCGATTATCGTGTGGACAAAGGAGTACTTGTTGGTTACTCAAGTACAAGAAAAGCATATAAATTTTACAACCTGAGATTAAACAAAGTTGTGGAAAGAATCAACGTAATAATTGATGAAACATGTAGACAAGAATTGAAGGAAGAAGAAAATGAATCAATGGAACAACATTATGAAGAATAAACAGAAGATGAAAAAGAAGGGGAAGACGAAGAGGATTTGACAGAAGTAAAAGAGCAAGTTTAGCAAGTGACTCCAAAGACACCTAGCAGACGAGTACAGAAAAATCATCCTTCAGATCAGATTATCGAAAATAAAGATGTAGGAGTTGAGGCTAGAAGAAGAACGCGTTCACCAGAACAAACACACCTAGCACTCACATCTACGATTGAACCAACCTATTTTGAAGAGGCCAGCAAAGATGAATTTTGGAATAAGGCCATGGATAAGAATTGGATAAAATAGAGAAAAATGACACTTGGGAATTGGTTCCAAGACCAAAGTATAAGAATGTGATCGGAACAAAGTGGGTTTATAGGAATAAATTGAATAAAGATGGACAGATTACAAGGAACAAAGCTAAATTGGTATGTAAAGGATATGCACAGGTTGAAGGAGTCGACTTTGAAGAGACATTTTCCTCAGTTGCCAGAATAGCAATCTGATTGCTTTTAGCTTATGCATGCTCAAAAAATATTAAAGTGTATCAAATGGATGTAAAATCATCTTTTCTGAATGGGGAACTTGAAGAAGAAGTCTACATTGAACAACCAGAAGGATTTCAATTGTCAAAGAACGCAAATTATGTGTGTAAATTAAAGAAGGTCTTGTATGGGCTAAAACAAGCTCCTAGAGCATGGTACTCTAGACTGGATAAATATTTACAACATGCAGGGTTCAAAAAGAGAAGTGCAGACAACAACCTCTACATCAAGGTAAGTCAAGATAGTATTTTATTAATTGAAGTTTATGTTGATATTATTTTTGGTAGTAATGATGACAGGTTAAGCCAGAAATTTTCAAAGGATATGCATAATGAATTTGAAATGTCATTACTTGGAGAGATATCCTTCTTTATGGGACTTCAAATACGTCAAAGAAACCAAGAAATTTGTATTTCTCAAACCAAGTATATCAGATAAATGCTAAAGAGGTTTGGAATGGAATATTGCAAACCAATTATCACTCCCATGCAAACCAGTTGCAAGTTAAGCAAATATGATGATTCAAAGTCTACAGATCAGAGGCAATACAGGTCAATGATTGGTAGCCTACTATATTTGACAGCATCCAGACCAGATGTAATGCAGGCAGTTGGATAGGTGGCACGATTTCAAGAAGCACCAAAGGAATCACATGTATTAGCAATGAAGAGAATTTTCAGATATCTCAAAGGAACATAAGAGTTTGGATTATGGTATCCAAAAGGAAAGGATCTATCACTTATTGCCTACATA
>JASDQU010209473.1:34059-57679 GCA_032191745.1 Picea mariana
TACCAGATTGGCTCCAAGTTGTTCACCAGGAATGGCTACAAGATCCCAAAAGTTCATAATTGATCCACCGCTTGAATTCCAAGGCTCCATCTTCCCCAGGGTACTTTTGGCTCCATGAGGAACTTTGATACAAAGTCCATTTGTATTTAAGTAAACAATCAAATCTTAAATCCACGGTACTTTCTGAGCTTCATGCTACACCCACAGCAGGGCACTCTGGGTTCACCAAAACCTATGATAGGTTCAAACATTCCTTTTTCTAGAATGGTATGAAACAGGACATTCGTGATTTTGTCGCTGAATGTGATGTGTTTCAATGCAACAAGGGAGAAACATTCAAATCATCGGGAACACTAAAATCGCTCCCAGTTCCACCTGCTATTTGGAAGGATATCTCTATGGATTTTGTTACCGGCTTACCCAAATCGGGAAATCCATCATCATGGTGGTTGTTGATTACCTTTCCAAGTATGCTCATTTATGCGCCCTTCAACACCCATTTATAGCATCCACGGTGGCTCAAATATTCATGGATCGGGTCTTCAAGCTTCATGGCATGCCGCACTCTATTGTTTCTGATTGTGACCCAACTTTCACAAGCAATTTTTGGCAAGAACTGTTCAAGATACAAGGCATTGAATTGCATCTCATCACATCTTATCATCCCCAGACTAATGGTCAAATGAAAGTTGTCAACAAGTGTTTGGAAACATATTTGAGGTGTTTTGCCTCGAAAAATCAAAATCAGTGGGCTCAATGGTTACCCCTAGTTGAATGGTGGTACAAAACTTCATACCATACAGCTACACGCATGACTCCTTTTGAAGCGGTACATGGACAGAAGCCACCTTCAGTTCTCTCATACTTACCGGGTGCCTCGAAGTTCCAGGTGGTTGACCTAACACTTACAGATCAAGAGGCTATTCTCTGTACCCTCAAAGAGAATTTGGTCATGGCAAAGAATCGCATGAAGCAACAAGCAGATCAAGGTCGCTCTAAACATCAATTTGTAGAAGGGGATTAGGTGTTTCTTCGACTGCAACCTTACAAGCAAACTTCCCTCAAGGCCGAGCATTGTCAGAAGCTAGCACCCAAATTTTATGGTCCTTATACCACACTCAAGCATGTGGGACAAGTCGCCTATCAGTTAGCTTTGTCCATCCATTCGAAGCTACGTCCTATTTTTTCATGTTTCATGCTTAAAGAAGGTGATTGGAGCTAAGTGCCAAATTCAAACCAACCTTCCAGAGTTAGCTGAAGAAGGATACATTTGGCTACATCAAGAAGTAGTTTTGGACGAGCGTGAGCATCGCCTATGTCAGAGAACCATCAAGGAAGTGCTAGTCCAGTGGAAAGATACAACTCTAGCAGACGCCACTTGGGAACCAGCTACCATTCCGCAGTAATTTTCTCATCTCAAGCCTTGAGGACAAGGTTGTTTTTAAGGGGGCGGACATGTTAGGGTCCTAACCCACACATAGGTAGAAAAATATATTCAGATGTAATAAAGGTCAATATTAATAAGGCCTTTCAATAAAATAGAATAAGGCGGATGTAAGAAGACCTAATAGAAGCTTCCACTTCTAGAAAGATCTTCCTCTAGATGCTTCTTTTTAGTATAAATAGGAGTCAAGGGTATGAGAACCCTAGCTTGGATATTATTGTAATAGAGCTCTGCTCAACTGGAGGTTTCCCCCTCGAAGAGGCCCGTGATCATTTCTTTCAGATTCAAAGTGTTATTTCTATTGTTATTCTCATATCATTTCAGTGTTGTTGCGGAGAATGTTTTGGTTATATTGTTGTTATTCTTCCATTACTAGCATTTTATTTCAGTTATGCATACATTTTATATCGGGTATATTACACAAGGACTAGAGTTATAGGGGGATATGATTCCACAAGAGAGGGGGCTTGAGGGGATAAATGTTTATTTCCTGTGTATTTAATTATCGTTTAATTGAATCTTTAGAATATGCATGTTTGTTGGTTATTGTTGTGCATGTCATTAAATCCTTTTCTTTTATGCATCCTTATTAATTTAAAAGGGTATCGGTAAAAGAAATAAGTCCAAGGGTGGGCTTGAAGGTGGCGTACCCCAGCCTGTGGGTGTCTGGGTATGTTACAAATTGGTAACACCACGGGTTTTGAACCCCCATTTTAAATAATTTATTGTTACATTGCTCAATGTATTATTTACTTGTATATGAATGTATTCCTGATGTGTATTTAATTATCGTTTAATTGAATCTTTAGAATATGCATGCTTGTTGGTTATTGATGTGCATGTTGTTAAATCATTTTCTTTTATGCATCCTTATTAATTTAAAAGGGTATCAGTAAAAGAAAGAAGTCCAAGGGTGGGCTTGAAGATGGTGTACCCCGGCCTGAGGGTGGCTAGGTATGTTATAGATTGGTAACACCTTGGGTTTCGCACCCCCATTTTAAATAATGTATTGTTACATTGTTGAGAGGCGAGAGTTCCCAAACAATTATTAAAAGGCCAGTGTCCCCAAGAAATGTAATTTTTTGATCATTATTAATAATAAACACATCGCTGGCTACTAGAGGGACAAGGACTAGAGTTATAGGGGGCTATGATTCCACAAGAGATGGGGCTTGAGGGGATAAATGTTTATTTCCTATTTTTATTTACCCTTTGGTCGAAGGGGGTGGATCAATTACGTGGGATTCTTGGGGAAGGTTGGGGATGTTACATCATGTATACATTACCCAACTTCCGGCAAGCATCCATAGCTCTGACGAGTTTGTAAACACTTCCTACACCTTTTTGGTGCTTTCAACTTCCTATATATTTAATTAATTAATTGTCTTTTGATAAAAATGTTACAGATGGTTGGGTATGTTACAAATGTAACACCCCAGTTTCGAACCCCCATTTTAAATAATGTATTGTTATATTGTTGAGATTCCAGAGTGCCCAAGCAATTATTAAAAGGCCAGTGTGCCCAAGAAATGTAATGTTTTTATCATTATTAATAATAAACACATCGCTGGCTACTAGAGGGAAAAGGACTAGATTTATAGGGGGCTATGATTCCACAAGAGAGGGGACTTGAGGGGATAAATGCTTATTTCCTATTTTTATTTACTCTTTGGTCGAGGGCGGTGGATCAGTTACATGGGTTTCTTGGGGAAGGTTGGGTATGTTACATCATGTATACATTACCCCACTTCCAGCGAGCGTCCAAAGCTCCGACGAGTTTTTAAACACTTTCTACAGCTTTTTGGTGCTTTCAAATTCCTGTATATTTAATTAATTAATTGTCTTTTGATAAAAATGTTACAGATGGATGGGTATGTTATAGATGTAACACCCCGGGTTTCGAACCCCCATTTTAAATAATGTATTGTTACATTGTTGAGAGTCCAGAGTGCCCAAGAAATTATTAAAAGGCCAGTGTGCCCAAGAGATGTAATGTTTTGATCATTATTAATAATAAACACATTGTTGGTTGCTAGACAGACAAGGACTAGAGTTATAGGGGGCTATGATTCCACAAGAGAGGGGGATTGAGGGGATAAATGTTTATTTCCTATTTTTATTTACCCTTTGGTCGAAGGGGGTGGATCAGTTATGTGGGATTCTTGGGGAAGGTCAAGAGGTTCTTGATTCCCCATGAATTACTTAAACCCACCTCTGGTATGATGGGGGGTTTAGCTGGTGGCTTGTTCATTGATTGCTTGTTCATTCATTCTCTTATTCACTCATCCACTTGATCACTGGTTCATGTGTTCTTTTATTTTTCTCACTCATTCATTCATTCTGTCCTTACCTTTCACTCATTTATCCATCCTCATCTGTGTCTTGGCTTGGTAAAGGGAAACGAATTGTCGAATATTATCCATGGTATTGTTGGTTGTAGTGGTCATTGTTGTAATCCAACCATGACTTGAGGCCTACATGTCTGAGATGCATTGGTCTGTATCCAGCATTGTTCACAGTTGTGAGTCCTGAGAGTTCCATCATTAAGATTCTGGATCAGTTGCAATGGAGCCCAAAATAAGAAGAAGGACTGCCTAAGGGACTGCGTGGTAGAGACGGGTGGAGGTCCATTATATTGGGTGGTGCAATATGGGTAGAAGAGAGTTGGGTACTTGGATTGTTGTGAGCATTAGGAAATCCTGTGAGATATTTAGTGCTGACTGATTTGGGAATCCAAGTAACACTCTAGAACCGTCCTTGTGGATTCATAGCCCTGGCTTGGCAGCGACACTGCTATTGATATTTGAAACAGTAGCATCTACGGTTGGGTGGAACTTCCTTGGTCTGCAGCTAGTTGGTGTCATATTTTATAAAGATAATTTCTCTCTGTTATGGTGTTATTTACCTATATATGAATGTATTTATATTGGGTATTTAATTATCATTTAATTGAATCTTTAGAATATGCATGTTTGTTGGTTATTGTTGTGCATGTCATTAAATCCTTTTATTTTATGCATCCTTATTAATTTAAAAGGGTATCGGTAAAATAAAGAAGTCCATAGGTGGGCTTGAAGGTGGCGTACCCCGACCTGTGGGTGGTTGGGTATGTTACAAATTGGTATCAGAGCTTCTGGTTGAAACACTGGGTTGGTATGGTTCAGGTCTGTTGGTCAAAGTCTCATGGTCAAGATCGAATTCTGACCGTAAAATTAAAAATCTTAGGAGGAATGGCATTGAAGATTCTACGCATGAGCTAGAATGGAAGAGATCCTTTGTAAGGGTTCAAAGCTTTGTGACCACCCCCTTCGAATTCAGGAGTGATCGCCACTATGGGATCAAGAAAGATCATGGATCGTTGGATCGGAGGGTAGGTGAACAAGGATCATTCAATGAAATCGAAGAAAAGGCTAAGTCACAACCGTTAGATCCCATTGGAGAGAGAGATCGTCCAGGAGGCATTACAGGGGCCCAAGTTGCATGGGAGTTAATTTCCCAAGGCGATCCCGCAATCCAAACCATGGTTTCACCGAGGGGTTATGTATCAGTGTCAGAATAATTGTAGGGAGAAAGGTGGGTTACTCCAAACCGTCAATGTGTGCCCCCACAAATTGAAAGGCATTAAGTGATTTGACATGTTAGTGCTCGAACCATCCCAACTCCGAAGAGCCAAAGTAGATTTATATCGTTGATCAAAGTGGATGTGTGGCAGGAGATCCTGCACTCCAGGGATAACCACTTCAGACAAAATACAGATGCGAAAATCCAGAACTCCCAAAGGCCCGAAGCCCAAAGTTCATTTGGGTCGTCCATCAACAAGGACACGCGGCACCAGATCTCTCACTTAGGAGACTTAGTACTCCGAAATTTTTTGCAGAGCGAAGCACTAGGGAAAGAATTACCCAAAGTCCCAAAGTAATTAAGGACCATTGATCTCAATAAAACAAGAATTGTTGATCTATGCAGCATTATCTCCCAAAGTCTCGAACTCTAGGATTAATACAAACCGTCCGATAAAGGATACATATGTCAGCATATTGGCCAGCTCGAGAGAATTGGAAGTTTTCTACTATGGAAACTCCTGAAGCCTGAAGTCCCAAAGCCCGAAGAGCCAAAGTGGTGGGGCATGATGACGTCACCTGGAGGTGATGTGGACCCCAAAATTTTGAAGTGACGCAGCTTGAGGACATCACCTGGGATGACATGGACACATGGGATGTGTACCACATGTCAGTTATTTTTTAGCATGTGGAGGAATGAAATGGTAGTTAGAATGTGAAACGTGTCACCCATCTGATTGGGCCACGTGTCCACTTCCAGTATTTCACCACGTAGCAATAGATTGCATAGTCCGGAGACTGGGCACTTCAAAGGAACAATATGTGACAGTTGGCGTTGGGTCGAGAACTCTCAAAGAGTCGAAGAGATTCACATCCATTGATATGTAAGAGACACGTGTCAACAAATCGTTGACTTTGGGTGAAAGAACTCCAGAAGAAAGCGAAGGTAGAGAGTTTGAAACTCCCAAAGGCCGAAGAGCCAAAGCGATTCATAACTGTTGATATGTGGAAGGACACGCGTCGACATATCGTGAAATCCAGGTAAAAGTGTTCCTGGAGGAAGCAAGTGAGGGAATTTGACACTTCTGAAGGTCAGAGTTCTGAAGTGGATCTCGATCGTTGATCATGAATAAGGACGAGGATCATTGATATAGTCCTGGTTGAAGGCTCTGAAGTCCTGAAGCTTTGTATAAGCGCTTTTTCAACTAAGCACAGGTTCATGACCATGGTCACATGTAGTTGAGAGATGAGGGAAGAAGGGATAATGGCCAAATTGGTTGTTTTCTAGACATAAAAGTGCTAAGGAAGGATTTAGCCCACGGTTTCTAGTCATGGTCACCTGGGAAGGTGGTTTGAAAGAAGCATTTGTGCAAAATTGAATTTTGTATTAGCTAAAGGATAACATGGGAATGTTATATGATGAAGATTGATACATATGTGTTCTTCATGAATTGAGAAGAAAAAGGACTTGTAACATGGTTTGGAAAATTTTGTTTACCATATGCATAATTCTAACAAAAAGGTCGCTTGCACATTTTGCAGAATTAAGGGGTTTAAACACATCAACTCAGAATGTGTATTGAAGAAATGGAAGAAGGCAAGGGAGCCTTCAGCCATGATAAGGAGGCTGAAGGCCAGAATACCAGAGTTGGTAATGCAGAGATAGAGTCCAATGGACGCAAGGAAACATGAGAGCAAGAAACCTTAATAGAAACTGTAAGAAGCTTGAAAATAGAAGTGCAGAGATACAAAGCAGACAACGAGAGACTAATGAGAGAGAAAATTCAGATAAATTCTTGAGTGTTGCAAAGCTTAAATCAATTACAGAGGTAAACGAAGAAGGGATCCAACTCAAAACAAGAAGAAGAAGGCAGGTTTCATGAAAGAAGAAAGGATCATGGAAGAGTTGTTTATTCGAGAAGTGTCAGTGGAATTCATAGACACTCACCTCCTTACTCGGAAGGAAAGTTTTATGCATCGAAAGACCCCATAAGCATTCCAGAGGTGTCTCCTGTTAGGCACCAGAGAAGGAAATAGGAAGTGGATAGTTTGCAAGGAGAGCTGAGGAAGCTTAAGCCACCCTCATTTGATGGTGAAAGATAAATGGAAGATGATGTTGAAGCAAGGTTTCTTGGAATTGGGAGATATTTTCAATTACATAACTATTCATCAAACCTGGAAGCCAGGATTTCCACCTACCATTTACACACAAAAGTTGCAATGAGGTGGGATCAAATGAAGCAAGTTGAACATGTTAATGAGAATAGGATCACTTGGAAGAAGTTCAAGAAGTACTTCCAGAAGGAGTACCTCTCAGAGAATTTCTATGACAAGAAAATGCAGGACTTCTTTGAACTCAGGCTGGGAAGCATGACTATGGTAGAATATGAGAAGAAATTCTTGGGATTGTTAAAATAAGTTGGGTTTATAAATGATGAAAAGGGTAAAGATACAGAGTTTTTTCAGTGGACTGCCAGCGTTTTATAAAAAAAAATTTAGGTATGATGAGCTCAAGACCTTAATTGATGCCATCCGGAATGCTAAATACTCATATGAGCAAGGATAGGGAAGAGAATCCCTGCAGAAATCTTGGAAGGATAATAAGAAGGAGAAGTTTGATCAGAGGAGGAAAGGATTCAAACCTCCCTTCATTAGGAATGAGCCTAATAGAAATCATCAAGATCAGTATTCTAAGGGAGAATATGGGAAATAAGACTCCTTGGGAAAAAGGGGAAGACCACCTATCCAATGTTGGGGATGCAAAGAAGATCACTTGTACAAGGATTTCCCACACAGAAAGGACAGAGTGAACATTGTGCACAACGTCCAAGAGGATACAACAGTATAATATATGGGAAGAATATATGCATCTTTAGATGATTGAAAAGAATAGTACCAGTCCAATATGATCAAGGTGGAAGGTAAGATCATAAATCAGCATGTTTCTATTTTGATTGATTCAGGAGCAAGTCATTGTTACATTGATCCTAAAATATTGGATAGATTACATTTGGAGAAAAGCTTGGAAAATCAAGTTTGGTTCAACTAGCCACTGGAACCAAAAGGAGAATCCATGATATGGTCAGAGGATGTCCCATAAGTCTTAATGGTGTGAATACAAATGTTGATCTAAATATCATACCATTGGGGTTTTATGATATTCTAATTGAAATGGATTGGTTGGACAAGTATCATGTTGCCCTGGATTGTCATAGCAAGACATTTACATGTCTTGATGGAGATGGAAAATAGAGCACTGTGAAAGGAGTTCCAAGACCCATCTCTATAAGAGAGATTTCAACCTTACAGTTGAAGATATGTTTTAGGAAAGGATGTCAATTGTAAGCAGCTCATGTGGAAGAGATAGAAAATACAAAGGGGCCAAGCCTTGAAGATTTCTTGGTACTACAGAAATTTGAAGATGTATTCCAAGAAATACCAGGGTTTCCACCAAGAAGGGAGATAGATTTTTCAATTGATCTAGTGCCTAGAGTTTCCCCGATGTCAAAAACACCTTACAAAATGAGCACGCCAGATTTAAAATAATTACAAATGCAGTTGGAGGAATTGTTAAAGATAGGGTACATACGTCCAAGTGTTTCACCTTAGGGAGCACCAGTACTTTTTTTCAAAACGAAGGATGGAACCTTGAGGTTGTTTATTGACTTTTGACAACTGAATAAGTATACTATAAAGAACAAGTACCCTCTACCCAGAATTGATGACCTCTTTGATCAGTTAAGAGGAGAAAATATATTTTTGAAGATTGACCTGAGGTCAAGATACCATCAGGTAAGAATCAAGGAAGAAGACATTCATAAGACAGCCTTTAGGATCGGGTATGGGCATTATGAATTTTTAGTGGTTCCATTTGGACTGACCAATGCACCAGTTGTCTTTATGTGCTTAATGAATGGAATATTCAAAATTTATTTTGATAAGTTTGTCATAGTTTTCTTGGATGACATAATTATCTATTCTAAGTCTGAGGAGGAGCATGAACATCACTTAAGACAGGTATTGCAAGTGTTGAGATAACATCAGTTGTATTCCAAGTTGAGTAAGTGTTATTTTTATCAAAAGCAGATCCATTACTTGGGACACATTATTTCATAGCAGGGCATAGTATTAGATCCAGAGAGGATTGAATCCATTAGAGGATGGAAAACACCCAAAAATGTGTCAGAAGTCAGATATTTTATGGGATTAGTTGGTTACTACAGAAGGTTCATAGTATGGTTCTCTAAGATTGTTCATCCCATCACTTCTTTGCAAAAGAAGGGAGCTAAATTTGAATGAACACCTAAGTGTGAAGAGAATTTTAATCTATTGAATGAATTACTTACTAGTGCACCTGTGTTAAAGATTGTTGACCCAAATGAAAGTTTTGTGGTATGTATAGATGCATGTAAGGAAGGACTTGGGGGAGTCCTCATACAAAATGGACATGTCATTGGTTATGAGTCTAGAAATCTTAAGGAGCGTGAGAGTAACTATGCCACACGTGACTTGAAGCTTGTTGCCATTGTCCACACCTTGAGGATGTGGAGGAATTATCTCATGGGGAAGAGATTTGAAATAAGGACAAACCACATTGGCCTGAAGTATATTTTTGAACAGCCAACCTTGAATGCTAGGCAAATAAGATGGCTGGAATTTTTAAGTGAATATGACCTCAATATCAATCATATCAAAGGAAAAGAGAATCAAGTTGTTGATGCACTTAGTATAAGAGTGCATCTCATGCATACTACTGTTGTCACTATGCATCACTCAGACTTGAAGACCCAAATTTTAGATGGTCTTGTTACAGATCAGCATTACATGCATGTAAAGGAAATCTTACAGCAAGGATATGTACAGCAGAAAATAAAGGAGTATGAGATAAAAGAAGATATATTACTCATTCATAAGAATAGAATCTATGTTCCTAGTTATGGAGAACTGAGGAATTTGGTATTGAAGGAAATGCATCATGTTCCTTATGTTGGACATCCTAGTTACCAGAAAACAATTACAGCAGTAAGAAGCCAATTATTTTGGCCAGGAATGAAAAAGGATGGTGTTGATTGCATCGCTCAGTGTATGGAATGTCAGAAGGTGAAAACTAAACATAGGCATCCAGTAGGGTTTCTACATCCTTTACCCATCTCAGAGAAGAAATGGGAAGTGATCACCATGGATTTCATCACAAGATTACCCAAAACAAATAAGCAACATGATTTAATCATGGTGGTGGTTGACAAATTAACAAAGGATGCTCATTTTGTTCTTGTAAAAACAACACATACAACGGCTAATATTGCATAAATTTACATGAGAGAGATTGATAGGTTGCATGGGATACCTAGGAAAATTGTCTTGGACAGAGATACAAATTTTGCCTCCAATTTCTAGAGGGGATTGTTTAAAATATTTGGTACAAATATAAACTTCAGCACACCATCCCCAGTTAGATGGGAAAACAGAGATGGTCAACTAAGTAATTGAAGATATGTTGAGAATGTATGTGATGGATAATCCATCTAAGTGGGATGATTACTTGCATCTGGTGGAGTTTGCATATAATAATGGGTATCAAGCTTATTTGAGAATGATCCCATTTGAATCCTTGTATGGTAGGAAATGAAATACTCCAGTGAGATGGGACAACCCAGTAGATAGAGTGGTACTTGGGCCAGAGTTTCTCAAGAAAATGGAAGACCGGATGGTTAGGATCAAGCAGTATTTAAAGGCACCTCAGGATAGACAGAAAGTTTATGCAGATAATAATAGGACAGCTAGAGAATTTAAATTAAGAGAGCATATACTTCTTAAATTTAATCCCAAGAAAATCTCTTTGAAATTGGGTAGTTGTACAAAGCTGGCAGCCAGATTCTATGGTCCATTTGAAATATTGGACAGAATAGGGCCATTTGCATGCATGCTTTCATTGTCTGCTTCCATGAATGTGCATAATGTGTTTCATGTCTCTTTACTAAATAAATATGTACATGATCCTAACCATTTTATTGATTGGCATCTGATTCAAGTAGAGACAGAGGGAGACTTCCAAGTTCATCCAGTACGTGTATTGGACAGAAAGGTCAAAATGCTCTGGAATCGAGTTATAGAGCTGGTGAAAGTTCAGTGGACCTACTACGGTCCTAAAGATGTTACCTGGGAGCATGAAGATGCCATGTGGGCAGAGTACCCATAGATTTTTGAATAAATTTTGAGATTTTGATCTCTAGTTTGTATATGCACTAAGGATAGTGCCAAAATAAGGGGGAGGGGATGTAACACCCTAGGTTTCGAACCCCCATTTTAAATAATGTATTGTTACATTGATGAGAGGATAGAGTGCCCAAACAATTATTAAAAGGCCAATGTGCCCAAGAAATGTAATGTTTTGATCATTATTAATAATAAACACATCGTTGGCTGCTAGACGGACAAGGACTAGAGTTATAGGGGCTATGATTCCACAAGAGAGGGGGCTTGAGGAGATAAATGTTTATTTCCTATTTTTATTTACCCTTTGGTTGAAGGGGGTGGATCAATTACTTGGGATTCTTGGGGAAGGCCAGGAGGTTCTTGATTCCCCACAAATTACTTAAACCCACCTCTGGTCTGATGGGGGGTTTGTCTGGTGGCTTGCTTGTTCATTCATTCTCTTATTTACTCATCCACTTGATCACTATTTCATGCGTTCTTTTCATTTTCTCACTCGTTCATTCATCTCATCCTTACCTATCACTCATTGATCCATCCTCATCTATTTCTTGGCTTGGGAAAGGGAAATGAATTGTCGAATATTAGCCATGGTATTCTTGGTTGTAGTGGTCGTTGGTGTAATCCATCCATGACTTGAGGCCTGCATGTATGAGATGCATTGACCTATGTCTAGCTTTTTTCACAACTGCGAGTCATGAGAGTTCCCGCATTGATATTCTAGACCAGCTGCATTGGAGCCCAAAATAAGGACAAGCATTGCCTGAGGGATTGTGTGGCAGAGACTAGTGGAGGTCCATTCTCTTGGGTGGTGCAAGATGGGTCGAAGAGAGCTGGGTACTTGGATTGTTTTGAGCACTGGGAAAGCATGTGAGAGCTTGGTTGTTGACTGATTTGGGAAGACAAGTAACACTCTGGAACCATCCTTGTGGATTCATAGCCTTGGATTGGGGGTGACACTGATATTGAGATTTGGAACAATAGCATCTACAGTTGGGTGGAACGTCCTTGGTCTTCATCCAATTGGTGTCATCTTTTACAAAGATAAGTGTTCTCTGTTATGGTATTATTTACATGTATATGAATGTATTTCCGTTGTGTATTTAATTGTCGTTTAATTGAATCTTTAGAATATGCATGCTTGTTGGTTATTGTTGTGCATGTCGTTAAATCCTTTTCTTTTATGCATCCTTATTAATTTAAAATGGTATCGGTAAAATAAATAAGTCCAAGGGTGGGCTTGAAGGTGGCGTACCCCAGCCTATGGGTGGCTGGGTATGTTACAGGTTACAATATTTGTTTACACATTCTTCCTTGGTGGGATCTTGTTATTTTCAAAGCTTATCTTCATTTGATGTCATTTTGATTTTGCATCCATCCTTCTATAAATATGTAAATAGTTCTTGTAAATATTCCTTGCTTCTATTTTCTTCTTATTTTCTCTTTTTGGTTTTCTTTTTCCTTTTATTTGTTTTTGTTTTTTGTTTGTTAATAAAAATGAGTGGCAGGTTTTGTATTATATATATCTCTTGTTTATGCATTCTTAATAAAATAGAATCATTATTGGATTGCATGAAGACAGATAATTTATTATCTATATTATTCTATCATGATAATAGATCCTTCTATGATTGATTTATTCTTATCAAGAAAAATTACCTAGGAAAGTACTTTGAAATTAGGTCTTGTCAGATTGAATTTTCTTGTTACATAAATGAAATCAAAACAATGGGAATAGAAAATCTTAAGACAAAAATCTTAGTTTTACTCCATGAGTTGAAATATATCAAAATGACTTTCAATATCACCCCACTTCCTATTCTCCTTTGCAAATTGAAATCTATCAAAAGACAATTAATTAATTAAATAGATAGGAAGTTGAAAGAACCAAAAAGGTGTGGGAAGTATATACAAACTCATCGGGGCTATGGACGCTCACTGGAAGTGGGGTAATGTATACATGATGTAACATCCCTAGCCATCCAGGTTGGGCCATGCTACTCCATAAAACATTCTTACTAAGCTATTCCATACAGAAATTTATGTATTCTGATACGATTAAATTAAATACTGAATTATTCATGTGAACAGAGTTAAGTAGAGATAATACCAATACGCATGCAACAATATTGTAACATTCCCAACATTCTACTGGGGTAAACCACATAACATTTTCGAATTATATACAGCAATTAAAGCATAAAAAAACTCTACAAATACGCAGATTCATGCAGAATAACAATAGAAATACACATGTAGCATACACAAGATAAACCCATATAAAAAAAAGGCATGTTTATACATAGCATATAAATTAGCACATAATTGATACTTATCTTTGATATAATACCACCAATTGCATGTAGACCTTCCACAATCCTTTTAGCCTTAGACCACACATCTCATAACTCTCAGCAGTGGGTCACCCCCAAGCTAGGACTAAACTCCACCTGGGTAAAGAGATTCCTAGCCAAGCTTATGTATCTCAAATAGCAGGAACTATTAGCCACGTGCCAACTCAATATAACATCCCACGGTCTCTCATTCCCCACATTCATGTCCCACCCCAGGAAGTGTTCCCCTTCTCTTATCAATAGTCCTTTGGTTGCCCCACTTCCCTTCCAAGGCTTCAGCAACAAGATGGACAGGGAGTCTCAAAGCATTATAGCTACAATTGGGCTCCCTCGGGAAATCAATTATCAAAAATTCTATCACCTGGAAAGAATTTCTCATGGGCCTGAGAACCCGCCTCTCCAATCCATGGGCCTGAAAACCTGCCTCTTCAAACCCACGGGCCTAACAACCCACTTCTTCAATTCAGCTCTTAAGTCAACTAGGTACAGGTGATGGAAGCAACGGTCCTCAAGTAAGGAACATGTACACTTCTAGTGACAGGAAGGTACAAGTGATGGAAACAACAACGTTCAGGTAAGGAACGGGTGATGGAAAAAATATCTTTCAGGTAAAGAACAAGTACGCTACCAATTACAGAGATGTATTTTTTACATCTCCAGGAGTGCGTGCATGAGGGAGAGGTCGAGTGATGGAGAGAATGAAGTGAATCATGAATGGGAAGAATGGTGAAAATGAATGGTAAATCCCCCACATATATGTGCATGTTTGCTTAATGACACATGGCCCTCAAGGAACTCGTTCCTCTCCACTTGTACTTCATTTCCTTCCCATAATAACTTAGGATAACATAAGTTTTATCCATACCTTAGTCTTTAGGAATAATATTATAATATTCCTTTGGAATTAACCCTTCTAGCTTAGCCCCCTTTATAGGCTCTTAGACCCCCCTTTTCCCTTCCTAGTGGATTTTAGTCCCCCATACTCTTTATTGTGTTTGGTCTACATGCAACGATGTATTTTATTAATGATATGAGTATTCACATATACAAAAATAGGCTCACTGGACTATAGCATCTAGGCTCTCCTAACTAACAATCACATAAGCCTTCTAGCCTATAATAACCTGCCTCACCAGCCTATAAAACATATTCACATTTACAATTGGTGCTTGGTCTTGGGGTGTTACATTCCCCTTCCCTTATTTATGTATTGTCCTTAGTGCATTATATACCATGTACAATTAAAAATTCCTCAAATGACTCCACGTTTTTGCTAATCAAGATTGTTATCCACCTGGTTCTCTTCTTTCAAGAACCAATTCATGTATTTATATTGTAGTTGGAAATCATTTGCTCTATTCCATAAAGATGCTTCAAGAAAGAATTCAACTTATTGTTCCATTTGACACACCCTCATTATGAAAGCTACCATGCCATAAGCACTCCTAAGTTGTCTCTTCCTTGTTGCAATCACCCTTCCAGGCTCAGGTATTCCTTTACTGCTACACAGTCCTTCAACGATCCATCTTGCCAAGGATTTCACACACAAGGAGAGCTCCAACTCATTATTAGAACCCCACCAAGGTTCTACATTTATAAGGCTCCAGTGTCTTCAATAATAGTTGTTATTTCCAAGTATTCCAACTATAATAAATATTATCTCACATGTATCACCCACTTACAGTTTTTATGAGAGATTATTATAAAAAAATCATTTTAGAAATCAAATTAATTTCATAAGGAATTAAACTTTTCCCAAAATATGAAATTATATCTCATAATTTTTCATGGATGTTGCAATAGTAGGATGCAATCTTTCTTATGGATTTCAGCAGCACCATACTGAATACCACTTTTCCTACAATGCTTCTATCTTGCATTCAGCTAACAGATTATCAGTATTTCCTGTACATTATACTTTCATTGCAATATGTACCAAAACCTTACAAAGTGATCTTAGAATTGTCTACACTTATTAATTCAATCACAACTATCAAATAGTTTATTAACTAGAATGAATTACCATTATTTGCATAGGAATTTTCAACACTTATAGTTTCCTTTTCCTAGCAAGTATTATTACGTTTCATGAACAAAAAATTCATGTAGTCAATGCTCATGTGACTACTTGACTTGCAACTTTCCTGTTGCAATGTCTAATAGCTCCTGAAATGTTCTCAACTCCATGAGTTAGTAACATTTCATCTGTTAGTATAATTATTTCCATTAGATAACATATATGCATGCATTCACAAAAAATGTATTCAAGAATGACAATTCTATCATGCATAAGTGCAACTCTACTACTTAGTATGCATGAGTGCAACTCTAAATGCATATCTATTCAATGCACCTTTCCATTGATTTTCATAATGCTCTATATATAAGTCATGTATCTCACCATTGGTAAATTGGAAGTTTGGCCAATGCCTTGATTTAAGTTTTTAAATTTGTGAAGTAAAGCAATGCATACAGATTATTAAGCAAAACTAAAATTAATCAATGGCTCATACACATAGTACACATAGATTTACACTGGAAATCCTTAACCGGGAGAAAACCAGTCTTCTTTGGTGTCACACCTTTCAACTCTTCATTGTATTAATTTCACCATTCACCATACAATATATACAATATTTTAGGTATTTTGTAGCTACCAAAACCCTAATCCCTTAATCCGAGATTAATTTAGAAAACCACTAAAAATAGAAAAATCTACTAAAATAGTGAAAACCACCCAAAAACAAATTTTGGGATGCTACCTCGAACCCTATCAGCTCCAAGCTGCCTCCTAGAGCCGAACGCTACGCATAAATAGGGGGGAACAAACATGGCCCCCCCGGGACCCCCCCAGGAAAGCACCCAATGCACATGACACAAAGAGAAAAGGAAGTTTAGATCGTCAGATGCAATTGTCGAATCTGATGCACCCACAAACACACATGAAAATAATATAACATGTAACCAACACTTGACACATTCTCCATACACTTCCTATTTTCTTCTCAATTGTTTGGATGCCTTCCTTTTCAACCCGAACACTACACCAAGAATATAATTATGTGGTGATCATTAGTGTTAGAAAAAAGGTTGCAGTCCAAGTATTATTTAAAGGTAGGAGGTTCATTGGATATTATGTGGTACATAGCCTTTCCAAAACCAACCATATCATGGTCTCATACATGACTAGCTTTTCTGAGATCCATTCCTATAACAGGTTCATACCTTTTATTGATTTAGTTATTAGCTCATAAACAATTAACATGACATGTTGCGATGTCAGTGTGTGCATTCAAAAGCTAAAAATATTTTATAATTATTACAGGCCTCCAGCCTTTACCACACCTAGTGGTATTTTATTCACATTAATGCATTCCACTAAAATAATAAGGTGATTTTATAATCAAATCCGGCTAAGGAAATTCTTACCTAAATTCCCTTCATCATTTATGTAATAAGAGTAGATAAATTCATACCTGCATAGTTTCCATTAAATGAATTCCATGTTTCCTGGATAGTTGAATCAATAGAAGCTCGCATGCCTCCCTTATAAACCTTATAATCAACACTTCAACTTTATGTTGCTTCCTTCCACATGCAGCAACAATTGCATTCATGCAATAATTCTCTCTTTCCTGAGCACTTATCCAGCCCAAACAATCCTGATCACTTTTAAAAAATTTAGCCATGTACTATGTTGATATTAACCTTCAGTATTCATTTATTTCCTGGATCCATATAGCCCAACTCACACTTGGACAAATTACAATTCCAATCATGTTGTCTTATAGACTTTGGATCTTCAACATCCATTTACTTTTCGAGACTAAACTACTTCAGCCCTTTCCAGACTGAATACTTTAGAACTTGAGCTCTCTTGCACCATTCTCTTCACTTTTCTTAGCCACCTAGCCTCAAACTTGACTTGCGTACCCAATCTCTAGCATACTATAAGGATGCACATATTTCTTCTTCTCCAGCTACATAAAATTAACTGGAAGTAATTAACACTGCTTTTAATTTTCATCATAATTGTAACACCCCAGGTTTTGAGCCCCCATATTAAATAATGTATTGTTACATTACCGAGAGGCTAGAGTGCCAAAACAATTATTAAAAGGCCAGTATTGTTAAGAATTGTAATTTTTTTCTCATTATTAATAATAAATGCATCTCTAGCTACTAGATGGACAAGGAATAGAGTTATAGGGGGATATGATTCCACAAGAGAGGGGGATGAGGGGGCTAAGTGCTTATTTATTTTATATTACCCATTTTGTGTGTAATGGGGAAGAATTAGTTATGTGATCTCTTGGATGAATACCAAGAGGTTATTGATCCCGACAAGTTACAAAAACATGTCACTGGTCTGTGGGAGTGGTTGGTTTGTTGGTTCGTTCTCTCTCTCACTCTCGTTATCACTCTTGTGTTGTTGTTAGTCACCTCACGCATTGATTCACTATTCATCCTCTCTCATAGAGTCTGCACTCCATCCATTCCTTCACTCACTCATCTTTCCTCATTTTTGGTATATTGGCTTGGGAAAGGAAGACGAATTGTTGAAGAGCAGCCACAGTTTTGTTGGTTGTAGAGATTACTAGTGTAATCCAACCATGATTTGAGGCCTGCATGTTTGATATTCTTGGCATGTGATCAGGTTTGATCACACTTGCGAGTCCTGAGAGTCCTAACGTGGATGTTATCACTGAAATTTCGTCTTCACATGGTTAGAAGAACTCAGCATCATCAAACAGTGATGAAGTCATCCATGGACCTGAATTAACACCAAAGCATTCATAAAAGGGTCAAAAAACTATACAAAGTATTGAAAAATTGAAGGGTGTTATGAAGACATTGGGCGCGCGCGCACATGCGCTAAACAGGAACGCAGAAATTGCGCACATGCGCACGATGCGCAACTGTTATCGCAAAAAGCCACATACCTGCTAAACGGTGCATTTATGAGAGTGGTCGGCCTCCCACCCACTTATGGTTTAGCTCCCAAGCCGATTTGACCCTCAAATCTGGACTAGATTCGACTAGGTGGATGGTCAAAGACCTAGAAATGCCCTAATTAGCCTCTTTTCACACCACAAATCAGTTAAACAATAGCTCAAAGGAATGCTATAAAAAGGCCATGGATGCACCTCGTTTTTCAAGGAATTCAAAGTAATGTTATGTTGCCTCTATTCTCTTGAGAAATCCATCCTTGTCAAGAGCATATTTGCACCATTGCATTGGGCAATCCATCTCACCCATTGAGTGGATTTGTAAAGAGTTCTTTCATCATTTTCCATTTTTCTTTGTCGTAAGAAGAGCTAGCTAGTGGGGGTCCAAGAGCCCTCCCTTGGAGGAAGAAGGGACTCATAGTCCCCTTTCTTCTTGGTGTATTGTTTCACTAATAGATCAACCTCAACATTGGTGACATGGGTCTTATGGTTCTTTTTGTTTCTATGTCCCTATGCTCATGAATTTAGTTGTTATTGCATTTCTTAGTTTAATTCTTAATTGTAGTTTTTCATTTCTTTCCCTAACTCTTTTCCTTGCAGTTGTCCTGCTCAGCAGACCCAACTGAGCTTCCAAGCACCTCTATTTTTCTCACTAAGGTGACGAAAGAGGCGCAACAATGGATATTCTAGACCAGTTGCATTGGAGCCCTAGAAGGAAAGGGGTTGCCTAAGGGACTGCGTGGTAGAGAAGGGTGGAGGTCTATTCTCTTGGGTGGTGAAGGTTGCGTAGAAGAGAATTGGGTACTTGGATTGTTGTGAGTGTTACAGAATCATTTGAGAGCTTGAGTACTGACCGGTTTGGGAATCCAAGTAACACTCTAGAATTGTCCTTGTGGATTCATAGCCCTGCCTCGGGGGTGACATTGTTGTTGAGAATTGGAACAGCAGTGTCTATAGTTGGGTGGAACGTCCTTAGTTTACAGCCAGTTAGGGTCTTCTTTTATAAAAGATAAGTGCTCGTTGTTATGGTTTCCTTTTCTTATGTATTTATTTTCGTTGTGTATCAATTATTTACCTGAGATTTTACCTATAATATGCATGCTTTCTAATTAACATTGTGCATGGTATATCGTGCATGTATTTTATGTTTTGGTATGAATATTTATCCTTGCATGTATGTATTTCATGCTTCTTTATTAATTAATTGTTATCATAGCATCCAAATCAACCAAGATATGCGTTCTTGGTGTGGCATGCTTTCTGGTGGGAGGTTGGGTATGTTACAGTTTGGTAACAATGAAGAAATGTAGTGGTGTTTCCCTGCCTGTGGGTGGTTGGGGACATTAAAAATTAGTATTAGAGCTCATGGTTCCAATATTATGCATGAATGGACCGTGTAAACCGATATTGGAGAAAAATTTCACAGAAACATTGAGCTGCAAAGTGCCAGAAGGTGCTTAGAGCACACCTTAATAGTGCTTGAAAGCTTAAGAGGTGTAGCAATTCGGAAAGTTGCGATGGTCGTATGATCTATTCGAGAAGGATCCAAATCCTTCACAACCGTCAGATATGTGAAAAGAGCACGGAGGTTAAACCCTCAAGTCCTTCAGAATTTTGTTGCTTAGGCAGTTTCAAGTTCATTGTCATAAAATAAGCCCGAAACCCTGAAGCTCTGAAGTCCCCGAGTGAATATACGTCATATATCATGGGGAGTAGTACCTAACCATTGGATTTGGCCAAGGATAGGTTTTGGCCATTGGATCAAGCATAAATCAAAAGGTGAAGAAAAGTGGAGAAGATCATACTCTAGCAATCTGATCTACGTATGAGTAAGTGTGAGTCATAGATCTCATAGTAGTTCAGAGATTCGACACTCTGAGAGAAGAGAGCCCTTAAGTTGCCAGGAAGAAAATATCCTAAAGTCTTGAACTCCGAAGTAAATATGGACCCTCCATTTTCAGGTACACGTGTCTGAATATTAGCAAGGATCTTAAGTTTGGCATTCAGCATTTCAGGGGTATGGTGGTGCTCAGCAGCAAAAACCTCTAAAGTCCCGAAGCCCCGGATTAAATCAAGACCGTTCTTGTTGAGGACACATGTCCACAGATCAGCCGATTCAGGAGTTCTGTGTTCGAGGAATTTTTGGTATAGTGGGGAGAAGTCTCCCAAAGTTTCGAAGCCCCAAAGGCATGAGACACTAGGGTGACATGGCTTAATGACATCACCTAGGGTGACATGGACACACTTGGAGATTTTCACATGTCATCTTGTTTCATGTTTTCCAAAGAGCGTTCGTGCTAGTTATTATAAGACACATGTCACCCATCAGATATGGCCATGTGTCCACACCTTATTTGTTTCCACGTGGCATTAGATTCTCTAGTCTAGAGACTTGGCACTATGGAGGATTCAAGGAATAAACAGTGGGGTCGAGGGTTCCCGAAGACCCAAAGGTCGGAATCCATCTCAACCCTTGATTAGAGTAGACATGTGGCACAAGATCCCAAGGTCTGGAGACTTGGTACTCGAGATATTTTGAGTGTAGGTTACTTGGTTTGAGAACTCCCAAAGGTCAGAGTTAATCTCCATCATTGATCAGGAGGTGATATGTGGAGGAATGAGAGGCCCTTTGGCACTTCAACACTCCGGGAGATATGTGGAAAGGCACTTGGGAAAGCCCCGAAGCCCAACGTTGCGAAGGAATATTATTCATCAATCAGGGTAGGATACATGGCAACAGATCCTACAGTCCAGAGACTTGGCACTCTGGAAGTGTTGAGGGTGTGGATAGTCTAGAAATTCTGAATCCTGGAGTCTTGGAGCTCCTTTTGACCGTCGATATTAGCCCTCAATCGATTCTCAACCACATGATCTCCGATATAGTGTTTTTGACAAAAAAAAAAGCATCGGGAAGGATTTGGCCCGTGGTTTCGAGAATTGGTTTGAAGAAGTGCCTGTGCAGAATTGATTTTTGTATCGGCCCAGGGATAACATGGAAGTGTTATTCATATAAATTCTTCATGAGTTGAAAGGATCTGTAGCATTATTGACATTTTTGTTTCTCATATGCTTAATTCTGGCAAAATGGTCACTTGCACATTTTGCAGAATTAAGGGATTTACACACATCAACTCAGAATGTATATTGAGGAAATGGAAGAAGGTGAGGTAGCCTCCAGCCATGATAAAGAGGCCATAGGCCAGAATAACAGAATTGGAAATGTAGAGATGGAATCCAATGGATGCAAGGGCCAAGGGGAGAAAGAAACATTGCTAGAAAATGTGAAGAGCCTGAAAATAGAAGTGAAAAGCTACAAGGAAGACAATGAGAGGTTGATGAGAGAGAAAATTTAGATAAATTCTTGAGTACTAAAGAGCTTAAATCAGTTCCAATGGCAAGCCAAGAATGGCCCAAATCATGAGGAAGAAGGCAGGTGTCATGAAGGGAGAGATGATCGTGGAAGAGTTGGTTATTCCAGAAGTTCTACCATAGCTTAGAGACACCACTCACATCCTTACTCAGCAAGAATTTTTTATGCATTTGATTATTCCTTAAGCAGTTCAGAGGTGTCTCATGTTAGGAACCAAACAAGGAGACATGAGGTGGAAAGTTTGCAATGAGAGTTGAGGAAGCTCAAGCCACCATCCTTTGATGGTGAAAGAGAAAGGGAAGACGATGTTGAAACATGGTTGCTTGGACTCAGGAGATATTTCCAATTGCACAACTATTCATCAACTCTAGAAGCCAGAATTTCCACCTGCCACTTACATGGGAAAGTTTCAATGTGGTGGGATCAACTGAAGCAAGTTGAATATATCAATGAGAATAGGATCACTTGGAAGCAATTCAAGAATTGTTTCCAGGAGTACCTCTCGAAGAATTTTTATGACAATAAAATGCATGATTTCTTTGAACTCAATCTGGGAAGCATGACTATGGCAGAATATGAGAAGAATTTCTTGGGGTTGTTAAAGTATGTTTGGTGTATAAACGATGAAAAGGTAAAGATATAGAGGTTTTTGAGTGGACTACTAGCATTTTATAATGAAAATATTCGGTATGATGAGCCCAAGACCTTGACTGAGGATATCAAGAAGGATAAATACTTGTATGAGAAAGGCCAAGGCAGAGAGTCCATGCAAAAATATTGGAAGGACAAGAAGAAGGAAAATTTTGATCATAGTAGGAAGGGATTAAAACCTCTTTTCAATAGAAATGAGTATGATAAAAATCATCAGTATCAATATGCTAAGGATGATTCCAAGAAAGAAGACTCTCTGGGAAAAAGGGGAAGACCACCAATCCAGTGTTGGGGATGCAAAGAAGATCACGTGTACAAGGATTTCCCACATAGAAAGGACAGACTGGAGATGATGCAAAACATCCAAGAAGCTACAACATTCGAAGACATGGGAAGGATTTATGCAGCCTTAAATGATCGACAAGAAGAATACCAATCCAACATCATCGAGGTAGAAGGTAAGATCATAAAATAGTCTGTTTCTATTTTAATTGATTTAGGAGAAAGTCATTGTTACCTTGATCCAAAAATAGTGGATAAATTACATTTGGAGAAAAGTAATCTTGGGAAATCAAGTTTGGTTTAGCTATCCACTAGAACCAAAAGGAGGATCCATGATATGGTCATAAGTTTTTCCATAAGTATTAATGGTGTGAACACTAGTGTTGACCTAAATATCATACCATTGGGGTCTTATGATATTCTAATTGGAATGGATTGGTTGGACAAGCATCATGTTGTCCTAGATTGTCATAGCAAGACATTTGCATGTCTTGATGAAAATGGAAAATAGAGCATTGTGAAAGGAGTTCTAAGACCCATCTCTATAAGGGATATTTCAGCCTTACATATGAAGAGATGTTTCAGAAAAGGGTGTCAATTGTATGCATCCCATGTGGAGGATCCAGAAAAGACAAAGGGGCCAAGCCTTGAATATTTCTCGATAGTACAAGAATTCAAGGATGTATTCCAAGAAATACCAAGGTTTCCACCAAAAAGGGAAATAGATTTCTCTATTGATCTAGTTCCAGGAGTTGCCTTGGTGTCAAAAACACCTTACAAAATGAGCACACCAGAGT
>JASDQU010209474.1:6782-19864 GCA_032191745.1 Picea mariana
AAAGCGGTAGAAAACAACAAAATGTTTTTTCTTATATGTCTTGAAGAATTACATTCATTGGAAGCACCAACTTCCTTTGTTTTCCAACTGCAACTGGAAGGAGGCTCCAACCCCCTAGTTTCTCAAGCTACAACCTGAGGGAAGATCCAACTCCTCAATTATATGGCTACAACCAGAAGGAGGTTACAACCCCCTATGTTCTCCGACTACAACTAGAAGGTGGCTACAACCACCTATCCTTGCCCCGTCCAACCACCCTGACGTATAAATAAAATGATGGAACCACTATCACACTATCACTGTGAGATATATTGTTGTAAACCTGTACCAATCATCCTGTAATCAACCTGTACCATAAACAAGTGCATCAACCATGCACCAACCTGTACCTCAACCTGTAATCAACCTGTACCATAAAAAAGTGCATCAACCCTACACCAATTGTACAAAACCTGTACCATGAACAAGTGCATCAACCATGCACCAAACCTGTACAAAACCTGTACCATGAACAAGTGCATCAACCATGCACCAAACCTATACAAATAACCTGTCACAAAAACCTATCCAAACATCCTGTCACAACAACCTGTCTCATCAATCTTATCAACCAAATCAGATCTACTCACCAAGATCAATCACCAATATCTCCATCAACCAAGCATAACAAAACAACTAGAAATCATCACCAAGATCAATATGTGCTTCTAATAATTATACCAATACATGTATGCTACATCATCCATAAACCATGTGTCAACAATACTACTAACAAGTGCCTCCAACCATGTACCAAGTACGTACCAATCATGTATCAACTACTCATAAACTATGACTCATCAAGATTTACCAACATCATTACCTATACACCTCATGAATGTGCCACCTCATCAACTACTTGTCTCAACCATGTACCTAACATGTACCTCAACCAAAATCCCTCATCAATTTCATCATCCAAATATGATTTGCAACTCTGTAATAGACCTGGTGTATATGATCACATACCTACAAACATTCCTTAACTTTAACAACAAGAGACTATCATTTTCATCAAAGTTTACTTTAGTCTCACATGACTAGTTTTGGATTAGTCAACAACCCTAACTTGAAATAATCATAACTATGTACCTGTAATGAATAAAGATATGAAAATAGTACACAATGCTCTTCAATGTGTTTTATGCAATTCCTCCATGTTTCACTACCTGGAACGTCTCAGAAAAGGAGTTATAGCAAAAATGGCATACCTTTTTGAATTCTGGCTTATTCTAGAGAGCGAACTTGTAGAGCGTGCCCCGCACAGTATGTTTGTTGTATGGATTTGAAACTATTACATAGAATACTACATATTGTACTCTAATCAACACTTTTTTTCTTACTTAATTTCTATATTTTATGAATAAGTTATGACGTTTTTACCCGAAACACATGTTTTAGACTGGTTTCAGGACTAGCCACAAACCCTATTTTCCACGGAGTGTAACTCCAAAACTACAATGACCCACAAGCTGAAATTCATACCAAAACTACTTGGATATGTTTTCGCAATGTCTTATCAATTTCACGATCTAAATCATTCTAGAAAAAAAGTTATTGCGAAAATGGTGAGATGACCTGTAAATAACATACCTTAGAAAGAATCATCAAAAAAGTTTATCCTCCTTTGAATTTTGGCCTTCTTTACTTCACCTTCTCTCTGAAATTCAGCTTAGATATCCTTTGGTTACCTCATTCACCTATATATATTCAATATTCTCAAGTGTGATATGAAATGAGAGAGCCTTGCCTCTTATTTATACTTTCATGTAGCTTCCTCAAGGGGATACCTTTTAACCATCTTAACCCACTTTCCTTATTTTAGGGTTAACCAACTTCTAACCACTTGTCCAATTAGTAATTTATCCATTAAATTTATTATTTAAATAATTTATTTTGTATACACTTTGACTTATATTACACTCATCACTTCACTTTACCTCAAGGGGTTACCTTCTAACCATCTTAAACCACTTTCCTTATTTTAGGGCTAACCCACTTCTAACCACTTGTCAACTTAGTAATTTCTCCATCAATTTTATTATTTAAATAATTTATTTTGTATTCACTTTGAATTATAGTACACTCATCATTTCACTTTATTATTTACCTTCTAAAAATCTCTTAAACCAATTTGACTACTTTGACATTTTGGGGCTTCTAGATGACTCATGAGGGTTCTCCAACTTCACATGGTCATAACTCTCTAACCGTGATGAGTTATGTGACGTTACACATACCAATGGAAATGGAATGACATGTACTATCCATATATAATATTATTGCCTTCAAATATATCAAAACTCATACCATTATCCGTCAAACAATCTTGGGTCCATTACCCAAACCTGGGTTCTCCAACTTCTCATGGTCATAACTCTCTAACCGTGAGGATTTATGTGACGTTCCACATACCACCGGAAATGGAATGAAATGTACTATCCATATAGAATAGTATTACCTTAAAATATATTAAAACTCATACCATTATACATGAAACAACCTTGGGTCCATTACCCAAACCTTTGTTCTATCGGAATTCGCTACTGGACTTTCTCCAAGGGTTGACATCAATCACTAAGGGTTGAAATAAATCTACAATATCACTCTCCAATGGTTGAAATCAATCACTAGGGGTTGACATAAATCTATAATGTCACTGTCCAATGGTTGACATCAATGACAACCAACAATCCATACCAAATATCCATCAACCTAAGCCAATTGTCTAACAATCTCCCCCTTTGGCATTGATGGCAACACCAACATTGATGACAACACTTAGTTATGATAACGTTCATTCTTATACTCTTCATCAATCTTTCTATCTCTCCCCCTTTGAAATCAATGGCAAAGGGTATCTCCCTTTGGGGTTGTTCCCCCTGTCTACATGCCTTTGCTTTTTCTTTGTGTTTATAAGCCTCTAATTACTCTCTTTCCTTTCATATGAATAATGTTTCCCCCTTTGACAAAGGGTATCACTCTGAAGCCATATCACTCATTCTTCCCTTGTGACAATCGCTCCCCTTGGAAACATGCCTCTATGCTCTCTCTCCAAGCATTTACCTCTGCATATGATAAATCTCTCACCCTTTGTCCTATTTATGGTGATTCCTCATGTACATCTAAGGCATATAAGATAATCATTCAAAAACATTTATTTTGGAGTAGAAATTACTTCTAGTCTCTGGCGAAGATACTCAAGGTCTTCCCGTGGAAGTGGTTTTCTAAATATGTATGCCACTTGTTATTTTGTTACCACATATTCAACTCCGATGTTCTTATCTGTAACCTGTTCCCATAGAAAGTGATACTTGATTGGAATGTGCTTCATCTTGGAGTGCATCACCAGGTTTTTTGAGATACTAATGGCGCTTGTATTATCACAATAGATTGGAATGGGCTCATCATACTCAACCTGTATATCTATCAAAGTTTGTTTCATCCATAAAACCTATGTACAACATGTTGTTGCTGCAATATACTCTGCCTCGGTTGTAGATAAGGATATTGATGATTGTTTCTTACTTAGTCAAGATACTAAACACTCACCCAAGTAGAACGTTTCTCCACTGGTGCTTCGCCGGTCATCAATGCAACCTGCCCAATATGCATCTGTGTAGGAAATAAGTGATAGATCCTTTCCTTTTGGATACCATAACCCAAACTCTTTTGTTCCTTTGAGATATCTTAAAATCCTCTTCACAGCTAATACATGTGATTCCTTTGGTGCTACTTGAAATTGTGCCACCTGTCCAACTACCTACATTACATCTGGTCTGGATGTTGTCACATATAGTAAGATACCAATCATTGACATGTATTTCCCTTGGTCTGTAGACTTTGAATCATCATCTTTGCTCAACTTGCAACTAGTTTTCATAGGAGTGGTAACTGGTTTGCAATCTTCCATTCCGAACCTCTTTAGCATTTCTCTGATATACTTAGTTTGAGAAATAAAAATTCCTTAGCTTCTTTGACATATTTGAAGACCCAAAAAGAAGGATAGTTCTCCAAGTAATGAAATTTCAAATTCATTATGCATATCCTTTGAAAATTTATGGCTTAACCTATCATTAGTACTTCCAAAACAATATCATCAACATAAATTTCAATTAATAAAATATTACCTTGAGTTACCTTGAAGTAGAGGTTGTTGTCTACACTTCCTTTCCATAGTTTGTAGAGAGTTTTGTCATTGTTGTTTCTGAGCATTACTCTGATTTGAATGTGAACTGGTGTATGGACTTCATGTGTCCAAAAAATATCTCTCAATTTGGAATTCAATAGCATTGTTCGAGCCATTTCCTGTGTAATTATCATCCATTATGATAATGTTCCTTTGTCTCTGAACCACTCTCTGAACCAATCTATGAATCCATGCTCTCGTCCACTATCATATATATGTCCAAACCTGCTAAGTGTTCTTACAAATCCATCTTTGTCCATACTGCCCAAGACTCTACTTGCGCAACTTTCCATAATGTTGACCCATTTATCACTATACTATCATGAAGTCTTGATTAATCTATCAAACTGTACTTCTGCTAACTGATTTCTCTGAATCTGTCTTCTCAAACTCTGCAAGTTGTTCGAAGGATGGTTCTTTGGTCTGTCACAACTATCGCATAGAATCCCCCTGTCTAATATTCATATTACTTGGGAGTCTCTCAGCCGGATGGCTTAGAACAATTCCTGCTCTGATGTGTATTCATCATCATCTTAATTGGTAGATTCATCATCATCTTCATTGGTATATTCATTATCTCTCTGAGCTCTGACTTATTTCTTTCTGTCTATGGATTCATCTTTCACTACAATGCCTGAAAGTACAATCTCTTGAACCTGTTCCTTATTTACATGTCCTTCCTTTATTTTAGTTATTTTCCAAACCTTTATGTATCTGACATCTTTCTTTTTCTCTGTAGAATTTTCTTCATCTCGTTTTGTTGCAAATCTTGTGATCTCTGGTACATGGTCTCTGTTCACCTGTTCTTCCTATTTTCTTATCCATACTTTCTTATATCTGATATCAATATTTCTTTCATGGAAGTATGGATCATGCTTCTACAATTACTGGCTATGTGTCCATAGTTATGACATTTGTAACACTCAATGTTATGTGCGACCACATAGGCACTTCTTGATTGAACATTTATTTTATAATCCTTGCAATCTACAACCTTATGTCCAAAGTTAGTACAATAAAAACAATGACCATAAAATAAATTTTCATACCTGGGAGTGAATGATCTTATTTGTGGCGTAGTCCTTCTGAATTTTTTCCTTGACTGATCATGATCACGATTGAAGATTCTTTGTGGCTTGAACATGGATGGTCTTCTTGAATATGTATCTTCAATAGTTTTCTTAGATTCTGGTTGATCATGATTCCTTCCTATGAGTACTTCGGCATAAATATTTCTATTTTCTTCATTCTTCTTTTATAGCAACCTAGAGTGTTTCTCTTCATTGGCTATAACTGATGTGGATGTTTCTGTCTCTTCAACGTTCTTGTTGAGCTTGAGGATTTTACTTCTCAATGTGACAACTTCTTCTTCAAGCTTCTCAACCTCTTCTTCTTTCTTCATTATCTGAGACTTTGTGACTTCTTCTGTTCTTTTAGCTTCTTCAAGATGAATTTTTAATGTGATTATTTCTTCTTCAATTCCTTTCTCTTCTTGACCAAACTCTACCTCAAGCTGGTTTAGATCGTTATTTCTTTCCTTAAGATGATTTGTCAATATCTTCTCTCTCATTTATGCTTCTTCCTTATGTTCTGCTATGTTGGTTTCCAAACAATTCTTTTGATATTCAAAATTTTCTTCGATATTTATGGCTTCTTCTAGCTGAGTACTTAAGTTCTCGATGAGTTGTTGGGCTTCTTCAAAAATGTGAACACTTTCCTTTTGTTTCATCAATTCTTTCTTGAGTGAATTGTTTTCTTCTCTTAGTTCATCTAAAGCACTAATCAATTCTTCTTCATAATTTTCTTTCTTTTCAATTAGTTTTTCTGTCCCATTTCCTTCATGGCATTCTATTTCAAGATGTCCACATTTTTCACAATTAAAACAAAACAACATACCTTTGGTGATTATGTACTCTTCATCTTTTGAATCTGCTTGACATGGTGAATATAATTCTTCTTGATGTGTATCTGCATCTTCTTTGACATTTTCTGAATCTGTTATGGGTGAAGAATATATGTCATGTAACTTATCCCAAATTTACTTTGTTGATGAACATTTACCAACCTTTTCTCTTACCGGATTAGGTAATCCTTCCCAGATGAAATCCATTTCTATTTTTTATTTTTCCTCAATTCCTTCTTGGTTGTAGTCTTTTCCCTTTTTGAACTATCAGATCCTGTAACAACTGATAGCCAAATATAATGTCCATGTTCCTGTAAAAATACTTTCGTCCTTATGCTCCACATCTCATACTTAAAACCATTCCAACCATTAAACATTGGTACTCCATTCTCAGAATAATCCATGATCTCCTTCCAGTGGTTAAACTATTTCTTGAAGGAACCTACTCTAAGACCAATTGTTGGATTATTGAGAGAGGGGGTGAATTAGTAATAGAGAAATTTAATCATTTTTAACCATATAATCCAAGTGTTATAACAATGTAGCATTATCATCCAATAACTGCAAAGTAAATAAGCAATGAACAAATGAACAATCATACACATACATAGTACACCAGTGTTTAGGTGGAAACCCAAAGTGGGAGAAAACCACAATTCTTTTTCTTATATGTCTTGAAGAATTACATTCATTGGAAGCACCAACTTCATTTTTTTTCTAGATGCAACTGGAAGGAAGCTCCAACCCCCTAGTTTCTCAGGCGACAACCTGAGGGATGTTGGATAAATTTTTATTTTCGACACACTAGTTCAGTGGCAGTAACACTAGTTCAGTGGGAGTTAACTGACTAGTTATATTTTAGACTTTCTAATCTTAGACCATCACTATTATGGATGCATTCCTAATTATAGGATGTCATTGCCTATATGAGTGAAGATCACTCACTCATTGATAGAATATAATATACATTGATTCTCATTATTCATTGTGTATCTCTCTTCCTTTTCTTGATAAGATTTGTTTGTGTATGCTTTAGCTAGGTTTCCTGTGCAGGTTTCCATTAAACACTAACATGGTATTAGAGCCGAGCTTCTTGAAGCAACCCAAACAAGTGATAGAAGAGAGAAAGAGTCCTTCAGTAAACCTATATTCCACAATCGTCGGGGCCTATCCCTATCGAAAGGTGCGACGATTGGAATCGCCGTGGCCTATCCCTGTCGAAGGGTGCATCGGTCATAGCCCAGGTGCGGCATCGCCTCACTATGTTCTTCATATAGGGTGCGACATTTCAGTGTTTTCACAATCGCCGTACTTTAATCATACTATAGGGTGCAATTATTTAGCATCGCCGCACTGTAGTCTTCTTTAAGGGTGCGGCGATTCAACAACCTCCAAAAATTAGGGTTTCTACAGTAAAATAGCCATATCTCAAAATCCACGATCTGGGTCGGGCTAAAATTTTTACCAGAGACGTATAACATAGGGATGCTCATGATCACCAAAAATATCCAAAACACACATCATATTTTAGGAAATATAGCTATTTTATCATATATGTAGCTGCCATAGAACCGCCAATCATATCTCAGAATCCACGATCTGGGTTTTCAAGATCTTTTCAAAATAAATAGCAGGGATGGAGACGATGAAACTTATTCAATCAAGTCTAGTGATAATACTCACATCATACACCTATTTTGAGTGGAATTTGAAGGCCATATTCCAACTCAAAAGAAAAGGACTGTATAATTTGACGATGGCGACAGAAACATAGCCTACATCAGTGCTTGAGAAGACCAGATGGGTGAACCATAAGGATGAGGCCACATGACTACTTCTTGAGTTAATCTCCACTAATTTATGGTTTCATGTTGCCACATGAAATACTCCAAATGATAGCTGGACCACCTTGGAAGGACTCTTTGGAAAGCAGGATGAGATGCAAGGTCATATGATTGAGGTGGAGTTGAATAACTTAGACCCTAAAATTTTTGATAATATATAGGATTTCTTTACTAAATTTAAATCCTTGATTTTGAGCTTGGGTGAATGTGGTATTGAAAATTCTACACAAGAGAAACAACTTATTTTAATTGTCTTGGCCAAGCTAGGACCAGAATATGCTATATATGTCTCCAATTTTCATTCTAGCAAATTTCTTTTTGGAGCAAATTGGAAAATGCCTACGATGGCTCAGTTCATTGAGTCTCTCACACAAGAGCAGACAAAACTCATACATATGGGCCTCATCAAGGATCCCAAATCACATGCACTCACCATTCATGATGGAAAAGGATCATCCAAACAGAACAGGAAGGAGAAACAGAACGAGAATGAGGGACATTCCAAACCCTTTAACGATTCTTCAGGTTCCAAAGACTCTTCAGATTCCAAGAAGAAGAATAATGGAAAGCAGTGAACTTATTGCAATAAACTGAATCATGACGAATCCACATGCATGAAGAAATAAATTGATCTTATGGCACAGGCACTTCAACAAAACAACCTTGGAAACTTCATTCCATAGGGAGTCAAGAAGAATAAGGAAGAAGATCCTACTCCTAAGAAAGGTAATCATCATGCTCTTGTTGCAATTAATTCCTCATCTAATTCATGGATTATATATTCTTGTGCATCCCATCATATGGAAGCGAAAGATAATTTTTTCTCTTCCTTGAGTCCATGCTCAAGACCCCCTATTTTCATGAGGGATGATACTCTAGTATCAGTAGCAGGAGAAGGGAAAGTGGAACTCCATAATGGTAGTTTTGAGAATGTTTTACATGTTCCAAATCTTTCTATGAATATTCTCTCAGTTTATCAGATCACTCATAAAGGTAAAAAGGTTTAATTTACATCAGATTCAGTTTCAGTAATTGACATGCATGAAAATTCCATCATTCCAATTGGTGAGGTGGATCACAAGTCAAGGTTGTATAAATTCACTAAGTTTTCTGGTGATGACTCCTCTATTCTACTTACACATAAGGAGAGTACTTTGCATGCACCTCAAGTGCAACATGCATATACTCTTGTGCTTCCATCAGTTTCAGACATCAAAGATGATTCCATACACTCAAATTCTGTACATGGAAATAAGCAGGTAGTACATCCATATAAGAAGCCAACGTCGAAGCTTCAGCAGATTCCTAAGAAGGTACAGACCACACTTCAGCCAACAGGAAACCTTGCAAGGATTCCATTGGATTCAAGGAGGACTCGATCTCAGCATGAGGAGTCTTCTCATGTATTTTCATCTTCAGAACCTACGATGCCCATGCATTTCTATATGGTTCAATCTACTGATCCGTAGACCTACAATAAGGTTGTGGGAAATCCATTATGGCAAGCAACCATGCAGGAGGAGCATGACTCTCTCCTAGAGAATTAGACTTCGTATCTAGTTCCATTTCCACCAGAAAGGAATATTTTCAGGTGCAGATGGGTCCACGGGATCAAGAGGTATCATCATATCCATAAATATTTCTACATCTTCATGAAGAATTTCAGTGAGAAGAAGTTTTAGAATTTGCGGGATCGTCTTGCAATGAAGAACACAGTTTCCTAGCAGCTGCCATTTTCTTATTTTGATACATTATCTTTTGAGGGGGGGGGGTTTGTTCCCACATGGTTTTCCCTCTTTCCTCACTTTTATTCAATGTTCATTAGTTGAATTGTACATGAGTACCTAAAATGGCCTAGTAGCCGGGACTCATTTTTTACTCCATAGTGATGTTCAGGGGGGGTGTTGGAGAAATTTCTATTTTCGACACACTAGTTCAGTGGCAGTAAGACTAGTTCAGTAGGAGTTAACTGACTAGTTCTATTTTAGACTTTCTAATCTTAGACCATCACTATTATGCATGCATTCCTAATTATAGGATGTCATTGCCTATATGAGTGAAGATCACTCACTCATTGATAGAATATAATATACATTGATTCTCATTTTTCATTGTGTATCTCTCTTCCTTTTCTTGATAACCTTTGTTTGTGTATGCTTTAGCTAGGTCTCCTTTGCAAGTTTCCATGAAACACTGACAAGGGAAGGTTTCCATGAAACACTAACAAGAGAAGCTCCAACTCCCCAATTCTCTGGCTAAAACTAGAAGGAGGCTACAACCCCCTATGTTCTCCGACTACAACTGAAAGGTGGCTACAACCCCCTGTCCTTGCCCCTTCCAACCGCCTTGATGTATAAGTAGAATGATGGAACCACTTTCACACTATCACTGTGAGATATACTGATGTAAACCTGTACCAGTCAACCTGTAATAAACCTGTACCATAAACAAGTGCATCAATCATGCACCAACCTGTACCTCAACCTGTAATCAACCTATACCATAAACAAGTGCATCAACCATGCACCAACCTATGACTAGTACATATGACCAAATTTTCCACGGTTTTTCATTGCTATTGCCACACTTATGCGTTGCAATTTCCATGAAAGCCAAGACTATTTTTCATCGCTATTTTTTCATCGCTATATCCACGAACCAGGTGTTCATGGAAACAACAACGAAATTATCCCTCCATGTGTCCTCACCATCAAGATAGGTTAACCTTATACATCGTCGCAATTACGATGAAACTTCATCACAATAGGGATGAAAAACCGTGCTAATGTAAAAAAATTGTGTAAAGTTGTGACGCAAAAGCGTGGCAATAGCAACAAAAATTTATGGCAAGACAAAACTTACGATGCAGATGCTGTATGTGCGACGCAAAACCATGGAAAAGTGCGACGAAATTTCATCGCTATTGCCACAGTTGTTCAAAACAAATTTTTCCTTTTGACGAACTATCGTCTATATTGCAATGCATCCTTTAAGTTTAAAAAAAAAATACACGAGATATGGTATTACCATATTACATTTTAATATGGTAATACCATATTAAAATGTCTCTACTTTCTCAACAAGATGCAAGAAGTTCTTTTTAAAAAAAACTTAGGATAACGATTTGTCCTGAGTGAGATGGTGACCTTGGCATTCAACAAGATAGGAAGTAATTCATTGATGACAAGTGTAGCAGGTGTACAGGTCCACTAGTGTATGGATATTATCTGCTAAGTGACAGACTTGAACTTCCTCTTCCAGAATAGATGGCTCATATAGCTTGAGATGATTGACATAAATGATATTATGGATGTCTAGCAAGGAAAGAAAATACTAATGACAACCATTTTCATTAATATATTGAAGAACAATATAAGGACAAAAGCAAATAGGCTTGAGTTTTTTATGATGCTACCCCTTACAACATTGTTTTTTCATATAAAACCAAAGTCAGTCACACATTTGAAACTAGACAAAGCCTTGATGGTTATCCTAGAGGGATTTATAATGATCTACGGAGGATTGAAGGGCATTATTAACCAAAGAATGAATGCTAGATAATTTATGAATGATGCAGGAGCATTGTTGGCAAGCACGCAGAGGTGGGACCACCAAACACATGAGAGTTCTCCCAGAAATTCAACGTGGCAGTTCAAATAATTGTGGGATCTGCCTCCACTCAGCCCTGAATTCACCTTTGGAGACACACTCAAACTGATGCTGGATCTTTCCCTTTGAAGCATGTTTTTGAATTTGTAAACAGAGCAGAAGCTCCCACTTCAGCTCTGAAAAGTGACTGATCTTAGATAGCGTAGGATAAGGTTTAGGGTATGCAAGTAGCCAGGGGAAACCCTAGGAACATTTGGAGTTATGAAAAAGTTGTAAGCCCAGTTAGCAGTAAGGAGGAAGAGAGGAAGAGAGGAAGAGAAGAGAGAGTCGTAATACAAAGAAGTCATATGTAAGAGAACTGCAAGTGAGCAGAAAATCTTAGTTTTGGAACTACTGTATTTTGTATGTATTTAGTAGCCAGTGGGAACTTATGAATAGAGCAGAATGGAAAATTGATCCAAATGTGTTGTTCTTGGACTGTGTGTATTTTCCTGTTAATTTCTATTTTATAAGCAAGCGAATGGAACTGTGATTTTTTTTTCCAGTTTCAATTGTTTCTCTTCATTAAGAGCTCTGGAAGGTGTGCATCGAACCATAGAGAGAAACACTGTGAAATTGTTTCTCTTCATTAAGAGCTTTGCAAGGTGTGCATCAAGCCACTGAGAGAAATGTTGTGGAATTGTTTTATCTTCACTGGGAGCTCTGCAAGGTTTGCATTGAGCTAGGGAGAAAATGCCGTGAATCTGAGCTATCGAAATCCCTCAGACGCAAGGAGTGCATGGGAGATCGAAGTCTGAACCAGACACAACTTAGGAAGGATAAAACTTCGGAAGGTGTTGTCGAGACCAGGAACTCATTCCCTAGAAGGAGCGAAGATTGAGTCTTCACAGGTTTAGAAATCTTCTAAGTCGAAATTGAGTAAAAGCTCAGAAGGAAGAACGCCATCGAGTGTTGGATCACAGTGGAAATTCCCGTAGACCGTCTGATTGAGAAAAGGAGCGTAGGATTTAACCCTGCATAGATCCAGGAGGAGAGTTCAGAAAATCTTAATGGATGGTGGAGAATCCTCGAAGGGGAACACTGAAACCCCGTAGACCATAAAATCATGTAGAGCTATGAGGAGTTCAGCGGTGAGAGTTCTTGACGGTCATTTCGGGACTTCGAGTACCAGGAGGTGGAAGGACAGAGGCTCTTGTCCTTCAGAACCCCGAATCGCAAAATAATGAAATCGTAATTCGATGTGAGCCATTGATCGCAGGGATTATTGTGAGTCGTTGATTGAAAGCCAAGGCATTTCGACATTTTAGCATTCCAGGTACCTGGTACTTGAGAGGCCAAGAGTCTAGAGCTTGGGAGTCCCGACTCGCGAAACCGTGAAACGCGGAGACTCGAAAAGGCTAAGGGAGGAGCCAGTTGAGGTGTTGTTCCTTTTCAATATTTTAGGGACCAGAATTCCAAGAGGACAAGAAGCCAGGGAGAATTCGCTCACAGGAGTCCT
>JASDQU010209475.1:34606-46531 GCA_032191745.1 Picea mariana
TTAAAATGTGTTCCTGGACAATATTTCATAAAGAATGAGGATCAACAATAAAAAATTGTTTTGAAGACACACCCTGATTGAGTGATTATATTATCTATATATAGCATCAACACAACAAGGGTTGTCTGATGGCAGCTTAATCTAATTAAGAAAGGTTTTTGTTTCTTCTGATGTCCATGATTCTGAAATTAATTGTTTTGATTGTTTTTGAAGTGGGATACATGGTCACTACTATATGGCCACAATGATCATTAAAAATAATTGTATTTTATTATTATCTTTTGTTTCTTCTCACAAACGTAGAGCTATCCTGATGTGTTTAGCGGCTCCAGAGAATTTTGAGAACATAATAATCATTATCACTCATTCACTTAATACCCGCAATATATTGCCTTAACACATTTCTCTGTAATTTTTGTTGGTAGACACTAATAATTTGTTTATCCTTTGTGATTCAATTTGGATGAAATATGGAGAAATTTTGATGCTCGAATTGTATTAACAATGATTTCTGATTTTCTCTTCAAATTGTGGCAGATTGTTATCTTCAAAGTATTTGATTCTACTTTGATGATTCTCTTTTTATTTTTAACCCTCAATTTTTTTTGCTATCTTCCTTCAATTTTTTTTTCTTCTTTTGTTTCTTTTTTTTTGTGGAGTAATTGCTTGGATTTCGCCAAAAGTCAACAGTTTTGTTGCCAAGGAAAATGAAATTTGACTGAAATTCATGTGGGAGTGAGCCCACTATATCGACCCAAGTTGAAATCCAATACCAATGTAATACAAAATAGTTCATTTACAAGAAAATATCCAACATAGGAAGGATAACATAAAATAATCCATATAAGATATGGATGTATTATTGATAATGATTGAATGTATTGTGTAATGAGCCTTGAGACAGTGTACTTACAAGCATTGACTGGTCATAAAGGTGAAAGGTTGTGTCCCTTACCTTATTTAATTAACATTCTTATTATTTATTATGATTATTATGTAATTGTTTATTTATTTACTTTATGTTCACTACATGATCTCAAAATGTCAAGATACCAGCCATGTTAATTACTATAGATGTCTAAAATTAAATGCTACTAAAAATAGCTCACATGATGTTAAAAATAGGTTAATCAAACTCATCTACCTCTAAGGAACCAATATATGTTCTCTATTTCACCATGCAAGTTTTGAAGCACCAACTACTAAAAATAGTTGTTTCACAAAACACCTCCCATGTTGTTGAAAATGGTATCATTAGATTTGCATGATAACAAGGAGTACAAATGTATCAACATGAAAAAATTGGAAGTCTAACTACTGAAAATGGAAGTTTCTCAAAATCTCATGCACATCACATGCAAATGGTCAATAAAATTCGCATGTACTTGTGAGCCCTAAATATAACATGAACCACCTTTGAATCATCATATATTGCATGCAATCGGGTACATGCATCTAACTAAAAATAGTAAATCTAAACATCATGCATGTAAGGACACTGGATCATCAAGTGGAACTACTAGATAACTGAATGAAATCTCCATAAAAATTGACTACTGCCATTTTCCAAATGTAAGAGTAAATATCAAACTTACCACCTCCATTACACAGGATGTAATTTCTAGTGCTAACAAGATCTACACTATTTCCCAACTCTTGTGAATTTGTCATTGCCACATCCTACAAACCCATCACTGCCACATATTGAAAGTTATACATCCCATGTTCTTGTACTCCTTAATCAATAATCTTTCCGCTTCTCTTGTCCTTCATAATGCACTTGCCTATTATGAACAAGACTTCTACATGTGTGTTACCCATGATTTTGGTCATCTTGATGGTGTATTGATGATGGTGTACTCAGGCTCCTAATAAGAACTTTCTCTTGAGAAAAGTGACATTCATCTCTTCCCAGAAAACATATTTTTGAAGAGACTTCGCAGGTTGCTTATATCCTAGGGTGCGAGAATGACCCATTCTCGCGGGCTGCCTTCAGCTAGGGTGCAAACTTCTCTTACTGTGCTACATAGCTAGGGTGCAAACTTGTTCTCAAGCTTGGAAAAAGATGAAGTCTCGATGGTTCTAGAAGGGAATCTTCTAGAGAATGGGTTGGCATTTGAATGGTTATCATTTTACTAGTTTCCCTGATATTGTGGGATCATTCTCATCCAAATAACCATCTCATCCTCTCCTATATATTGATGGGATTCTCATGGAAAAGGTTAAGCAAGATTAATTGGAGAATTGGTGAAGGAATTGTGTGAAGGAACTAGCTTGAACAGGAGCTTGGAGACTCTAGCAAGTCTATCAAGAGGAATTGGATCTTCTTCATACAAGAATCAAGCAAGTGTGTGTGTTGGAACCAAGAGCCACCGAAAGGAATCTTACGACATCAAGGCGATCAGGTTGTATCTTCTACTTTCGATTAATATGATACAACGGCATGTCCCTTTCCCATAAAGTCATTCTTACTTTATTGTGTAATTCCTTGATCATACACATAAGTTGACGATTGAATATATTTTTCTATATTTACTTTGGTTGGTTTGTGTTGTCTTGGTCTTGACCTCACGAGAGCGTCAGAGCGAAGCGGGAGCAACAGAGACCCTAGGAAGCGATACAAAGGTATGTCACTTGTCCCTTCCTACTAGCTAATTCAATGGTCATAACTTAGGGAAATAGTCATGTCATGTCCTATTTTGTTCTAGATCCAGGTGGATCTAGGGAGATCTGTTAGTGTCCGCACCTACCGATTAGTCCGATAACAAAATTGGCGACTTCGTTGGGGATTGAACCCGTTTTCTTTGTGGTTTTTGGTGTTTTTCCTTGGCCATTTTCTCTTGCCTTACCTTTCTCCATTCATATCAATCTCTGAGTCTTCAGGATACCTTGATAGACCCTCTGGGTCCAGAAGCCCCTTCAATTTTTTTGTCTTTTTCCAAAAAATTGCTTAGTTTCAGACATTCTCGCACTGAACCCCACAGTGGCCTGCAAGAATACTTGGAGTTCACACTTTTCTTTTAGGTCCAGTGCGAGGTTCTCGCACTCTTCTCAAAGCTAGCCTACGAGAATGACCCATTCTCGCACTGTGTAACACTGTTAGCCTGCGAACCTTCTTTTCAAAATTTTGGATTTAAGATTTTTGCATGTTCAAGCTGCCCAGATCAGTATAGGTGCCTGAAAAGATCTTCTTGGATGATTGGTTGATGTTTTCTTGTCTTCGGATTTTGTGCACAATTAGTCTTAGGAAATCAAAGGCTCTTCCTGTCCATTTTTTCTCGATTTTCATCTCTTGACTTTTCTTGGTAAAGATATACTCTCTGATTTTAGAATCTGAGTGTGCTTGATTGGTTAAGAACCGACGATCGGTTGAAAGTTGAGATTCTTTATCTTTCTCATTTGCTCATTATTTGCAAGATTACTTTTCTCATGCAATTGAAAAGACTAGCTTGGTCTGCTTGTCATTTTTGCTTCCATTGAAAGATTGGTTTGGGTTTTTGTCTATTGCTTGTTCATTATTTTTTGGTTTTCTTCACTCTCACCATCATGGTGTAGGTCCTTTAACAACATTTTTCTTTCAAAATCATTTTCGTCTTTGAAAACATTGAAAATCAATTGTTGAAATTATTCAAAAAGAAACAATAGAGAATTGTTATTATTGCGTGATTCGTTGCAATTGCATTTTAAAGGAAATTATGTATCGTAGTTCAAGATTGGTCCGAAAAACTTCTCCTTCCCTCCCGTACATAGGATTCATTGAACGAAAATTGATATATTTCATTCTTATCTATGCATCGTTGGGTCAGAGTCTTATACAACATTAGTTTCATCTCTGTTTCCTTTGAGTAACAACAACCCTTAATAACATTGCACAATTGTAAAATTTAACTAGTAACTCTTTTCTAGGGCTCTTTTACACCAACATTTAGCTAGGCTAGCGCTTTGGAATAGGTAGAGAGATACACTCTCCAAAGCACAAAACACACAATAGTATCTTGTGTTAAGGAGTCTCAAATTCCATTTACAACATTTTGTCCTGGGAAGCCCTTCTCACACAAGGGTCAAACCCGAGGTCGCATTGATATTGACAGAGTTACTCACCCTGCTTTGTTGATATCGGTGTAGAGATTGCACATATTATGGGGGTCACTTGGAGGTATACCCACAATGATGAGTGGAAGCCTCTTGAGTTGATTTCGGGCTAGATACCCTTCCCTTGCGTGTGGATCGGACTGTTGACTATCCCCCCAAGCTTTATTGTTGTCGATGGTAACCTTAGCGGCCTATATTTCTAGGGTCTTACACAAGGTGACTGTGAAGGGGAAAGTCTTCACGGTACCTGGAATCGACGTTGGCCAAACTCACTCGGGCTCCTTGGAGGGTATACCCACGATTATGTGTGGGAGCTTGCACCAGGGTGTAAGTCTATTAAGAAGGTCATCAACGTAACTTTTTCATCCTAGACCAACCCCTTCTCATCTCGTTGTTGCGACGTTGGATTTCATCACCAACTAGTGACTTCAGAATTAGAAGGTCTTGTTTGCTTGGTTTGTTTTCCTAGATTTTGTTTACTAGCGCGTGTTGTTTGTTTACCCAAGTTGACTATAAGATTTTCTTCATAAGTTTGTAACTTTTTCACAATAGATCCTCCACGTCTTTCACGTAGAATGCAGGGTTTATCTCCAGAGCATCTGGAAGGTTCTCAACCCCTGCCTACAAGCTCACCTGAGGGCTCTCCTCAACAGAGCGAAGTCCAGGACCTTACCACGCCACAAGTGGAACAAACCGACTCTCTAGAACATTTCCGAATTACCAACACTCGAGAGGACTTTCGACTTCACCCTGATTCTGAGAGACAGAGTATGCGAGTGAATTCTTCCAGAGACTTAGTTGTTGTGTCTTATGGATCACCCATTGGACCCTTTCTAGGAGTAGAGGGCCAAGATCCTTTTTGGTCTGCAGGCATTTTTAGACAGGACCTTTTTGGTGCAGGATCAGGCGTTGAAATCACCATCTCACCTGTGCTCTCTAAAACCTCTAACCCAGACATAGTACCATTTACTACTGCCTATTATTTTCCTGGTACGGACGCCCCGCGATCTAACCACATCTTGACCATCCCTATAGAAATGGTCCATTACACAGATACTACGAGTATTCACACCAGGATTACCACGGTTATTCAAGCCCCCATCGGCACACCGCTCACACCCAGTGTCACCCCGACGCTACCGCCTAGATACCGTGTGTTGAATTCTTCCATTTCCACTCCTACGCAAACCCCATCCGACACTCCTAGTGGTCCCTCTTCTTCTGGGAATTCTCTTCCTAGTTTCATTCCGACACTTCCTCAACCCCCTTTTGGAGGACCTTTCTCGTCCTCCACTGGTAGTATTAATCCTAGTGGCACTATTCCATCATTCACACCAAATTACCAGATTCCTGTTGGTGGACAATTTCACCAAGGCGGTTTTACTCAACCCCCCCTTGGTGGGCAAATTCCTATTGGAACGCATATCCCAATTGGAACTCAACCCCCAATTGGAACACTTCCCCCAATTGGAACACAACCCTCGATTGGAGGAAAAACCCCATCGACCCCACCTTATGGACAAAACATACCTCCATCCTTGGCCTAGTATTGGGATCATCTGATACAACATAATCCTCAATCGACTTGGGGGCAACAACTTCCAGTTGCATCCCTTATACCCCCTAATATAGGCCAACCATATCCAGGTACGTCCAATCCTATTTGGGGCTCGAATGCTCAAACTCATGTCCCTGTTCAAAGATACAATCCCATGAGCTACTATCCTCTACAACCACCACCANCATCCCTATAGAAATGGTCCATTACACAGATACTATGAGTATTCACACCAGGATTACCACGGTTAGTCAAGCCCCCATCGGCACACCGCTCACGCCCAGTGTCACCCCGACGCTACTGCCTAGATACCGTGTGTTGAATGCTTCCATTTCCACTCCTACGCAAACCCCATCCGACACTCCTAGTGGTCCCTCTTCTTCTGGGAATTCTCTTCCCAGTTTCATTCCGACACTTCCTCAACCCCCTTTTGGAGGACCTTTCTCGTCCTCCACTGGTAGTATTAATCCTAGTGGCACTATTCCGTTATTCACACCAAATTACCAGATTCCTGTTGGTGGACAATTTCACCAAGGCAGTTTTACTCAACCCCCCCCTTGGTGGGCAAATTCCTATTGGAACGCATATCCCAATTGGAACTCAACCCCCAATTGGAACATTGCCCCCAATTGGAACACAACCCTTGATTGGAGGAAAAACCCCATCGGCCCCACCTTATGGACAAAACATACCTCCATCCTTGGCCTAGTATTGGGATCATCTGATACAACATACTCCTCAATCGACTTGGGGAAAACAACTTCTAGTTGCATCCCTTATACCCCCTAATATAGGCCAACCTTATCCAGGTACGTCCAATCCTATTTGGGGCTCGAATGCTCAAACTCACGTCCCTGTTCAAGGATACAATCCCATGAGCTACTATCCTCTACAACCACCACCAAATCTTCCTGGGTCTTCACATTATATGTAGACTGTTTATGGTCCTACTGGTTTACCGACAGGGCCTCCTCCCCAAAGCCACCAGTACCCGCATGTGAATTGACAGTTACCCTTCTTGGCCACTTTGGATCTCCCGGACTTGTCAAGGATTTTAAATGATCCAATTCGTCACTCTCCCCAATGGCCTGCTAATCCAACCAAGCTACCATAAGACATCCTTAAATTCAATGGCAAAGTGGGAGAAGACATGAATAATCACGTCATGACTTTTCACCTCTGGTGTTCATCCAACTCATTGATGGATGACTCTATTCGTTTACATCTTTTTCAACGGACCCTCACAAGTTCAACTGCGAAGTGGTATATAGACTTACCACGAGGTTTCTTCACTGACTTCAACACCCTAGCTATGGCCTTCCTCACCCACTACCAGTTACCGATCCGTTATGAAACGGGGACCGAGATTTTGAGTTCTTTCAAACAAAACAAAGCCACACACATATCAGATCACATTCATGAGTGGTGATGGAGACGACGTCTCATCAAAATCGAAATCCCCGATGAGTTGTTGGCAGAATGGTTCACAAAATCATTTGTGAACAACACCGATCGTGACATCGCCAAGGGTGGAGTGGTCACGGAAGAGCAGGCCATAAGTCATGCTCAATACCTTGACCTCGTTTACTCATAAACGTGAACCCTTTACGACTTACTACCTGACGCACCTCATCCTTCCACTTCCACCACTTCAACTACTCCAGCGACTTCTCATGCAGCCGACGATGTGATTGGCACTTTCCATGCCCAACCACATTCTGCCTCAAGCACCAACCCCAAACCTGCTTCTTCTAATGTTCAAAATGCTTTGTCTCCTCTCCCTCCCACCGACAAGAATTCTAAGGTAAATGCGGTTCAATCTACCCCAGCCAGTAAAAACAAATCCAAAAAGGGAAGGGGTAAGAATAAGGAGGACAAAAATAATTCTCAAGCAGAGCGAACCAAAACTCCACCTGTTGACGATCAGGATAAGCGAAAACCTCGATACCCTTGTCTTATCTATGGTGACGATCACTACACAAAGGATTTTCCATGATGTGTCGAGGTCACTAAGTTCCTTCAAGGATCCCCAAAACCACCTGCCCTGGCCATTTTGTCCCAACCCTTCCCATCTCAACAACAGGCTCAATTGGTCATTCATGACCAACCCTCACCTTCTACTACATCCTATGTATTGATGTGTACTGGCGATTTAAAGCATAATGACATTGCACTCACCACTCGAACCAAAGATTATTCTCCCTCTAAAGAGAAGGTTGATGACCTACCTCCTTCATTGGTACAACCCTCTCCTGCAACTCCACCTACCAACGGTCCTCTTCATCTCGAACGACCGAGCCTTGACATAGTTCTTCGACCCCCCCCAAAGGGTGTCATTCAGAAATTGGCTTTCAATCATCATGCTCATGCTGCCCAGAACTACAACATTGTTGAATATCTGGCCCCAAGCACCTTCTGCGATGTCAGCCCTCAAAGTCCTTCAAAGTTGTCCCACACAACGGAAGGCACTGTTGAAAGATATCGGTGGAATCAACCCGAAGGATACGAATTTATTAATTTTTGACTTGGAATATCACATTCCAAAGTTACCCCCTCAACTCACGTTCCAGATCCAAGTGATTGTCTCTGACAAAAAAATTTGTCGAACCATTATCGACGAGGGTGCCTCGACGTGTGTCATGTCTCTTACTTTTTGGAAATCCATTAGCTCTCTCTCTTTGAATGAATCCCAGAACACTCTCAAAGCCTTCAATGGCTCTGGTTTTAAACCCTATGGTGTCCTTCCTTCATTTCCAATCACGTTAGAAGGAAAAATGGTCCAAGTCGAAGTGGAAGTATTTGATGCTCCTCTTGATTACAATCTTTTGCTTGGCCGCAGCTGGATCGATTCCATGCATGCAGTTGTTTTGACCCTTTTTCGTGTGGTACATTTCCCACATCAAGGGAAGGTAGTCACCGTTGACCAATTAACCTTATTTAACTCGGATACCTGTACTGGAAACGTACCATTCATCGCTAAAACCCCACTGGGTTATGAGAATGTCGGCGTAGGCCTTCTCAAAGACTCTTCATTAATGGGTACTTTCCCCATTCCACCACCCGATGTTCCATGCTCGTTCGTTGCCTCAATCAACATGATCTCTACCTCGATTCATAGAATTCCTGCATCTCATGACCCATGGATAGTACCTGACCCTGGAAATCATCTTTGTTATGATGATGAAATGTCGTGAAGTCCGGTCGAATCTGCCTATCAGGCGATTCAATCGACAACCCCTTCTACCCCCTCTCTTGGTGAGTTATCTTCGGATCCCTTCCGCGTTATTTTTCCCATAGACAAGATGATCATGTCTATCATGGAGGACACCCCTTGGGACGATGGACATCATCATTCCATCCTCTTCCTGGAGCAACATATCATTGAGAACTACCAACGACTCTCAACCCCGTCGACCGTTGTCGTCATCTCAACCATTCCCGAGTCCACACACGATCTGTTTTCTGAAGGTAACTTAAGCAATATCTTGCCCACTATTCCCCTCGACATATCTGTCAAACCTGGAATCGTCGAAAATGTGCATATCGGAGCTTCGTGTTCCTCTGACAAAATCGTCACCTACATTTCCCTTTTCAAAGATTTTCGTGACCTCTTCGCTTGGAGCTACGAAGAAATGCCGGGTATCGACCCCAACATTGTGATACATGAGATCAAGACATACCCCAATGCTAAACCTGTCTGGCAACGCCTTTGTCCAATTCACCCATGTAAATCGGCTGCTATCAAGCTTGAAGTCGAGAAACTTCTCAAAGCCGACTTTATTTACCTGGTGGCCCTTACTGACTGGGTTTCCAATCTTGTCCCAATAGACAAGAAACAAGGCACAATTCGTGTATGTGTTGATTATAGGGATATCAACAAAGCTTGTCCCAAAGACAACTTTCCTACCCCCTTCGTCGATCAGATTGTTGACGATTGCACTGGAAGTGAAATCTTCTCTCTGATGGATGGTTTCTCTGGGTATAATCAAATCAACATTGTTCTCGAGGATCAACATAAGACTACTTTTATTTGTCCTTGGGGCACTTTTTCCTATTGGAAACTCCCCTTCGGGCTCAAGAACGTTGGTGCAACTTTTCAACGTGCTATGTCTTATGCCTTCCATGATATCAAACACATCATGCAACCATATCTGGACGATTTACCCGCTCACTCAATGCGCCGAGTCGATCATCCAACCCACCTCCGAGCCATTTTCGTCCGCTGTCGATTTTACCGTATACGTTTGAATCCTCATAAGTGTGTTTTCTGCGTGGAATCCGGCCGACTTCTAGGCTTTATCGTTTCGTTTCAAGGGATCAGGGTAGATCCTTTAAAGGTTGAGGCGATCCTTAATCTCCCTCCTCCTTCTACACTTCGCCAGTTACAAAGTTTGCAGGGGAAAGCAAATTTTCTTCGTCGTTTTATCCCAAATTATGCCGAGATAACTCGTGGATTTACGCGGCTCCTAAAAAAGGGATCTGAGTTCGTCTGGGATACCATCGCAACTAAAGCTTTCGAAGCTTTGAAATTGTCCCTAACACGTGCTCCGCTTCTCTTTCCCCCTGATTACAGTCGCGATTATTTCCTCTACCTTGCCGCCTCGGATTACACCATTGGTATGGTTCTCGTCCAAGAGGATGATGCTAACGACGAACATGTTATCTACTACTTGAGTCAAAGTCTAACGTCTACCGAAATCAAGTATTTACATGTCGAAAAACTGGCCTTGGCATCCATCCAAGCCATCCAACGCTTCCGACACTATATCCTCTCTCGCAAGACTACAGTGATTTCTAACTGCAACCCTATGCAACACATTCTCACACGTCAATTTCTTGGAATTTCCAAATGGATCATGATACTTTAGGAGTTTGACTTGGAATTTGAACACGCCAAGTCCAAGAAGTCCTTAGTGTTTGCTGAGTTGATATGTGACTTTCCATATTCTGAAACGGAAAATGTAGCAACTGATTCATTACCCGATGAATCACTTTTCCTCATCATCTCTGATGATCTTTGGTATGGCGATATCATCATATATCTCCAAACCCATACTTTCCGACCAACTTTGTCTAGTACTGACCGACATCGAATACGCTACCAATCCCGTCAATATATTATCCTCGGGGATACTCTTTATCGTCGGGGGATTGGCTCCATTTTTCGATGATGCCTAACGTTCGACGAGGCCGAGAAATCTCTGAATGACTGCCATTCTGGAGCTTGTGGTGGTCATATGTCTGGGTATGCTATTGCCTATAAGATCTTACGAGTAGGGTATTTTTGGCCTTCTTTATTTAACGACTGCATAATCTCCGTCCAAAAATGCCATGCTTGCCAGACCTATTATCATAAGATATGGTCACATCCCGCTCCTCTTCACCCTGTGGTCTTCATTGGTCCCTTTGCAAAATGGGGCATCGATTTCATGACATGTCACCCCCACTTGGCCCGGGGGCATGGATACATTATTGTAGTCGTATATTACTTTACGAAATGGGCCGAGTCGATGCCGATATTTGACAACACTGGAAAGACCACAGCATTATTCATTTTTAATCACATCATAGCTCGTTTTGGTGTTCCCCAGACTATCGTCACTGATCACGGTAGACACTTTCGAAACTTCATGATGTCTGAACTTACTGAAAAGTTGGGTCTTCGCCATGAAAACTCAATGCCCTATTACCCACAAGCCAATGGCCAAGTCGAAGCAATTAACAAATTTCTCATAACTATGCTCCGACGAATGATAGGGATTAAGAAAACAAGTTGGCACACAATGTTTTTTTCGGCATTGTGGGCTTACCGGATATCCGTCAAGTCCGCTACTAGGTTTACACCGTTCCGGTTAGTCTATGGTTTGGAAGCCATTCTCCCAATTGAATGCGAGATACCCTCTTTAAAACTAGTTGTTGAACTCCTACCAAACACTTCTGCTGAGGAAGAACGTCTATTGTATCTTATGCGATTAGAAGAAACTCGACGCGATGCTACCCTAGTCATAGAAGCTCAGAAAAAACGCGTCAAGGCCCAATACGACAAACATGTCAAGCCTCACGTTTTCTCCGAAGGAGATCTCGTTCTCCTCTATGAACAAGATCGAGATATGCTAGGAGATGGAAAATTCGAAGCCATGTGGCGAGGTCCTTATATCGTTAGATGAGTTTTGGAAAAAGGGGCTTATGAGTTAGTAGATTACGATGGTATCCCTTTTAGTGAACCCAGAAATGGGTTGTACTTGAAGAAGTACTATGCATAAGATCACATGTGC
>JASDQU010209476.1:26139-37025 GCA_032191745.1 Picea mariana
CCATCAATGTGCCCATATTTCCTACAATGTTTTGTTGTTGTTGCTATTAAATTTCTTACAGGACGTATGAGGCAACATTTTTTGCAAGGGAAATAACATCTACCATCACCCTTTTCACCAGCTTTACTTTTTTCTCCACCTATAATTATATTTTGTGACATTCTTCCGCACAAAAATACCCTTTATGAATCGTCATTGTTATAGCAAGATTGTCGCAACATCTCTAATTCGTAAAATATTTATAGGTCACTGTCGTCGCAATTGCGACGAACATTTACCAAATCAATGTTGACTTTGTCAAAGAGTATAACGGTCATATCGTCGCTCTTGCAACGAAAGTTGACCAAATCAATTTTGACGTTGTCAAAGAGTATAACGGTCAATATGGATTTGATCAAATAGTGTAACGGACAATAGTTATCATCGCTCTTGCGACGAATTCACAAGTTCGTCGAAAGAGATATGATCATCCACTATCTTGATGATCGTTGCAAAACAAACGAACGTTTGATTCCGTCAAGAGAGTGATGAATACGAGCTGGATTTATAACAAAATTGAAAAATTGAACTTTTTCTCTTGAATTTTGCGACAAAAGGGTACTTTTCATCGCAAGTAATCGTCACAAATTTTTCAATATGTAGTAGTGTGAGATCTAATTTCTTTATAAAAATGTCTGAAACCAAAAATGTTATGAACTCCTGGAATAGCTCTCTGCGAAAGTCAAAAATAATTACTCATAGATGTTCAAGTTCAAATAAAGTGTTTTCCTATCGTAAAACACAATGTTCTCGAAACTAAACAGCAAAAGGAATTACATTCCTCTAAATGGACTGGGATGGGGCTCCCGTGGACAAAATATAATAGTATAGGTAACCTGGAAGACAAGGAGAAATGCAATCATGGATCAGATTTATGAGTAAATGGTAAACCAATAAATCTAGATAATTCACAAACTGGAAATAAAAGAAGGGAAATGCTTCAAAAGAAAATGCACTTACAAAATAAAATAGGAATGGTAGATGAAGGGATGTATCTCTCTCCCTCTCTCTTGCAAATACTTTTGACGTCGGGGTCTTCATATATTTATACCTAGGATTCGATCCTTCTTGGAATAACTACTTCTTGGTGGTTATTCTATGTCAACTATTTGTGCCAATGATCTCTCAAGCCATTTTTCAACATATTCCTTCATTGGTGGGATGCTCATATCTTATTTAACCCTGAGTGAGAATATGTATTCCTCAATTTCTTCACATTTGGAATGTTGGGTATGTGTTATATTCTTTGCATGACCAACCCCATGCGGTGTGTTGCTCCAGGAGCAGGGGGCGGGGGGGGCATCCCCCCCTCTTTGGGGGATTGCAAGGGGTCACAAGGGGGTGTAGCCCCCCACAAAAAATGGTAGTTTTTGTGTTTGTTTTTAGCAGTTTTCAACACACAAATTTTCACCTTTGGTGGTTTTGTGACGCATGGTGTTTCAACCCATGGTGTTTTAATTATGATTAAGGAATTATAGTCGTAGACTCATCCAGGCCAATGAATCATGGGTTTTGGATTTTGCGGGTTCTAAATAGGTTGTTGGTTTTCCTGGTTTGGGTTTCTAGGGTAAAATATTGGTGTAATGTGTATGTGTGTTTGTCATTGTATCCTTTTTTTTATTATTAAGAATACATTTACAATAATTAATTATACAAGGTTAAAATATACATTTGGTATCAAAGAAGTTATTGGCTTCAGGGGGGCGCCTTTGTGTTTAAGGGGTTGGCTCAGATTTGTGATAAACCTTGTTACAGTGGGAGCTCTGTGGTATAGATTCTTGTGATGAAAATAAATGGCGAACTATTCAAAAATAGAGATCGAGAAAATTTAATGGGAAAATTTTTTACTTGTGGAAGATCGAGATGGAAGAACTATTGGTGGAAAAATATCGATGGATCGTTGTGCATCCAAGTATTGTACCTACGAGAACATCAATAGAAGACTAGGAAAAGTTGGATTGGAAGGGGAAGAGAACAATCCGGTTGTGTCTCTCAGATTCAATATTATTGAATGTGTTAGGGGAAGCTACAGCCAAGGCATTATGGAATAAGTTAGGGGATTTGTATCAATCTAAGTCCCTGATAAACAAATTGTTCCTATGGAAGAAGTTGTACAACCTTAGGATGAAAGATGGAGACTCGTTGAAAGAGAATATGAACGCTTTCAATATTATTATAAGTCAATTATTATCTATTGACACTAATATTTTTTATGAAGATAAGTGTATAAGTTTATTGTGCTCTTTACCATACTCGTGGGATAGTTTGGTTGTGGCCATAGGTAGTAATGAAAATAATTTAAGTTTCGATGATGTGTTCTCATCCTTGTTTTCGGAGGAGATGAGGTGAAAAAACATGGAAAGCTAGAGCACATATGCCTTATTTGCAAGAGGATGCTCCCAAGAAATAAATAGAAACAAGTCCTCAAGTGGGAGATCTCAATATAGGGGAAGATTTAAATCTCCTGGAAAATTTGTAAAGGTATGTTGGAGATGTGGAAAAGAATGGAATTACAAGAAACAATGTAGATCCAAAAGTGTTGAGAGAGGAAATCGATCTAATTATACACCTTCTACAGAAGAAAAAAACCTATGCAGACGAAGGAGGGGATGTGTACTTGGATTCTTCAAGAACACATGCATATCATGTAGCATGGTTGGTTGACTCAGGTGCATCCTTTCATATGACTCCTCTCAGGTAGTGGTTTTTTTAGTATGAAAGGTATGATGGGGGTGATATTTTCCTAGGCAATGACTCGACAACCAAAATTGTAGGACAAGGAAAATTCAATTTGAAGCTCATGGGTGGTAGGATTAGAAAATTCTTCGGTGTTCTGCACATCCCAAGATTGTCCAAGACCAGTTTGGACTAACCAAGACCAGTGCCATAGTGAAAGCATTTTTTATTGTCCTAAAGGAGGATCTACTAAGATCATCCCACTTGAATTCTTGGTCCTTTTTCAAAATACAAGATATTGTTGTAAGTCAATTATTATCTATTGACACTAATGTTTTTTATGAAGATAAGTGTATAAGTTTATTGCGCTCTTTACCATACTCGTGGGATAGTTTGGTTGTGGCCATAGGTAGTAATTAAAATAATTTAATTTTCGATGATGTGTTCTCATCCTTGTTTTCGGAGGAGATGAGGCGAAAAAACATGGAAATCTAGAGAACATATGCCTTATTTGCAAGAGGATGCTCCCAAGAAATAAATAGAAACAAGTCCTCAAGTGGGAGATCTCAATATAGGGGAAGATTTAAATCTCCTGGAAAATTTGTAAAGGTATGTTGGAGATGTGGAAAAGAATGGAATTACAAGAAACAGTGTAGATCCAAAAGTGTTGAGAGAGGAAATCGATCTGATGATACACCTTGTACAGAATAAAAAAACCTCTGCAGACGAAGGAGGGGATGTGTACTTGGATTCTTCAAGAACACATGCATATCATGTAGCATGGTTGGTCGACTCAGGTGCATCCTTTCATATGACTCCTCTCGGGGAGTGGTTTTTTTAGTATGAAAGGTATGATGGGGGTGATATTTTCCTAGGCGATGAATCGACAACCAAAATTGTAGGACAAGAAAAATTCAAGTTGAAGATCATGGGTGGTAGGATTAGAAAATTCCTCGATGTTATGCACATCCCAAGATTGTCCAAGACCAGTTTGGACTAACCAAGACTAGTGCCATAGTGAAAGCATTTTTTATTGTCCTAAAGGAGGCTCTACTAAGATCATCCCACTTGAATTCTTGGTCCTTTTTCAAAATATAAGATATTGGTTTAGTGATCTCAACAAATTTAGGGATGAATCTTCTAATTAAAATGATTTTACCAAAGAAATATTGTCCATCCTTCTTGGTTTTATGCAAAGGAATTTTTTAGATAGCTTCAACCCCAGATGGATCAATATCGACCCCTTCGTTGGATATGATGTGACCCAATAACTTACCCTTGTCTACTCCAAACACTAATTTCTTTGGATTTAAGGATATGCCAAACCTTCTACATATGTCAAATATGTGTTTCAAGTGGCAGTGGGCCACCAGGAAGTGTGCATCACTTCCTTGACCACTCGTGATGAGGGGGTGCTCCATAATTAATGTTGTAGCTGGCTTCAACAATTTCTATTGTAGTGTTTTAGTTAACTTTAGCAACTTTTATTGTAAACAACTATTAACGAGGAGGAAAATTTTGTCTTGTTTATAAAAGGCGCCCCTCTCTCACTCAATAAAACAGATGGTTGTTATTCTCATATAATCGTTTTCTCTCTTTATCGCATGTATTTTATTTTTCTCTGTTTTTTTTTATGTGCCTTGAGTTTTTGTTGTGTGAGTTTCAGATCTACATGTAGATCACTTGGTATCATATCCTAGATCTCAACAAGAATTTGCTCGTAATCAAGAATTAGAAGGAAAGCCATCAACTAGTTCTGAACATAAAAAAAATTGTGGTAATAGATTCTCAAAACCCCAAGCTCTACTCAGATTTTGAGTGCGCCCTCCTCGGGGTTTTTCAATGTTCCCTTCTTAGGGACTTCTCAACATTTTTTTTATACACGCCCTTCTGAGGGTTTTCTAGTGCACCATCTTGCAGTGCACCTAGGCTGTTGGAGGCATCTCTTCAAAGTGACCCATGTCGCCTCGTACAAAACCATCCATGCAGGACTTTTTGTCCACTGTGTTTGCACCAATTTAGGATTTAGCTCTTTCTCTTCATGAATTACTTTGTCTACAGTGGCGACAAGCTCCAACACCCATGTAACTCGATACACATTTTCAATTGCCCAAATTTTTGGGACAAATTAATGGAGAAATGGTCGATTCTTCGATACACGACCTCTCTACCTACTTTAAGACATGTCTCGAGATGGAAGAGGATGTGAAGCTTTAGATCGCCAACCTACAGTTGAAGGGAATTGCACAAGCTTAGTGGGATACTCACTTTGAGAATTGTCTAATGATCAATGAGTTCAACGAGCCAGCAGCTACAATGCCTACACACCTTACTTCTTGGGAATAATTTTTTCAAGCCTTACGAGACCGCTTTTATCCCCCAAGGTATTTCCAGAACCTTCTCGTTACATGGTTGTAGCTACGACAACTCTTCAATCCGTCAGTACAAAGCTACATTGATGTCTTATGAAAGTTGTGCATCCAACTGCACATTTTCAACTTGAAAGAGGTATTAATTGTAAAATTTAATTATGTTCTATTAATGCTTTTTCGTCATGAAGTTTATTTGTTTGAGATTCCTTCCTTGGAAAATTCCTTTCTTCGAGCCTTGACCATGGAGCGCAAAATTGCTCCTTGAATCCACTCTCCTGAACCCAAATTTGTTCCTTATATTGTTGGTCCTTATCATTCTCTTATTTCCCTTGCTTCCCCATCCACACCGAGAAATGTTCCCTAGTGTACCTTTCACAAGACCAACTTGCATGCATCTGCCAACTTTCAAGCACTTAAAAATTGTCCCACCAACAAGACTTTATTTGCAAAGGTCGCTCAGCTAGATTCCCCTGACCATCCTGAAGTCGGCTCTCTCAATAATCCTACCAAAGTTGACCCCTCTTTGATCCTGATGACCGCTAATGAACCCGGCCCCTCTAATGTACCCCTATTTACACATAATTGTCAGATTAAACATGAGATGGATACTCTAATTCTGGAAAACATAAGCCAAAAGAACCTTGTTGCCGAGGATTTGGTACAACATGTTCAATTACCCACCACTCCACACCCGACTCCATATCATCTCAGCTGAGTACAAAAGGGAGGCCCTCATCTTGTTGTCTCTTGGTGTTGTGTGGTGACCTTTGCTATTGGCCCTTTCCAGGATATTGCGGTGTGTGATGTCTCCCCCTTAGATTGTTTCAATTTTTTACTTGTCATTCCCTACCAATAGGCCCAACACATTGTGTACCATGCTAAAACACATCAATACCACCTGCAACAAGAGGGGCACAACTATGTGCTTACGTCCTCTGCTCTTAAATCCACCCAACCTATTACTAGACCTGCAATCATTAAGCAAGTCAGCATGAACAAAGACGTCTCTTTGTGCTTAGTGCACCCCATAAAACTTGATAACCCAACTAACCCTGCACCTCCGAACATGGCTCCCCTACTCCAAGAATTTGCATAAGTCTTCGCTCAACCCACGAGCCTACCCTTGTATCAAGCTATTGAACACACGATCTATCTCATTCCTGGCACTTATTTTCCCAATGCCCCATCATATCGCCTCACTCCCTGAGAAGTTGATGGTATCGAACGCAAAATTGGCCAACTTCTGAACTCATACCATATTCAACCTTCATCATCGCCTTATGCGTCCCCAAATTTTATTATTCCTAAAAAGGATGCATCTGAATGGCGCCTTGTGACTAACTACCGTGCCCTTAACAAAGCTACAGTTAAAAACCGCTACCCCCTACCCCAGATTGAGGATTTGTTAGACCACTTACAAGGAGCTTGTTTCTTCACAAAGATGGATTTGATAGTTGGCTACCATAAAGTTCACATGAATGCAGCAGATACATGGAAAACCGCTTTCAAGGCCAAGTTTGGTATTTTTGAGTGGTTCGTATTGCCATTTGGGCTGACAAATGTGTCGGTCACCTTTATGAGGTTAATTAATGATATCTTCCAACCACACTTGGGAACTTGGGTAAGTTTGTGGTTATTTATCTTGATGATATATTGGTATTTAGTAATTCTTGGGCAAAGTATATTCAGCATGTCTACAGCATCCTTGAGCTATTGTGGGTGCATAAGCTTCAGGTAAAGGAAAAAATTCATATTTTGGACATACATCAGTTCAGTATTTAGGTTTCATTTTAGACACGGTAGGGGTTCACCCAGATCCATCTCAGGTACAAGATTTGGCACAATGGCCAGCACCTTCTAATGCACATGAACTCAAGGGTTTCATGGGTGGTATCAATTTCTATAGTAAATTTGTCTCCCATTTTTCTAATTTATCACATCCTCTACACCAACTCTATATGATCCTTCCTATCCTTAAAAAAATTGTCAAATCATCTTGGTAAATTTCAATAATATTACTAATTAAATCCTTAAAAGCATGGTCCATGGACCTTTAAAAAGTAGAACTAGCATTCATTATACCAAAGGGCATCCTAAGATACTCGTGCATTCCCCCCTAAGATACTCGTGCATTCCCCAAGGTGTTGTGCATTTGATTTTACTTCTATCTTCTTATTTGATCAATATTTGACTATACCCTAAGAAACCATCAAGCATAGACAACATTCCTTCCTCAATCACTGTTTGCAATAAATTTTCCATATTAGGAAAAGGGTAATTATCTTCCGAGGATAATTGGTTAAGATTATTGAAACCAAAACAAAGCCTTATTTCTCCAGATTTCTTTTTTACTACCACGAAACTAGCTAACCAAGATGAATGTCTAGTTGGAACAATTATTTTGTTAGTCAACATTTTCTCTAACTCCTTTTTATCAAGGGTGGGAGCTTGGGGTTCATCTTTCTCAACTTCTACCTAAATGGATAAGCAACTTCTTTAAGTGGGATTGTATGTTGTATGATGTTTTCCTTGTAAGCTTTCAAATCATCATATGACCAAGTGATTGCATCATGGTACTCATTAAATTTTCAATTCCCTTTCTCTCCTCTTTAGAAGTACCCTTTCCAATCTTTATGGTTTTAGGACCACTCTCTGACCCAACATTGAATTCAACGTATTTCTTAGGATTAGTTGACTCAACCCTTTGTTTGTACATGTCATGCCTATCAAAATTCTATTCAAAATGAACCAAACCCTCAAGGATTAATTCCTACTCGTTAAACATAATAATGTCTAAATTGTATGATGGATTTGTAATGATGTAGACCAAGCATAAAATTCTACGTAAGAATCAAAGATGAGGAAAAAAGAAAGATGTTAGGGATGAAGATTAGTTGAGAGATTCATGGAAATATTTAAGGATATATTGTGGAGATAGTTACGCATATGGTTGAACTAAATATCTAATTATGACATAGTTGTTATGATCACCTAAAGTTATATATAAGGACCAATTGTACAATAGAAATACAGATGGGAATGGTTTATTTTAATATAATTTTCCCTTTCATGGGTTTCTTTCGTGTAAACTCCTAGTGTCCCTTGCTTCCTCTATGGTTGTGTATATTTGTTGTTGGTTATTAAAACCAGCATTTGGTATCCTAGGAGAAAAGAGAAGCCATGATAGCTTCCTTGTAGACGTTCTTCCAGGAGAACCAGTGTTGAGACAGAAAAGGAGGTGTGTCAATTTGTTTCAAGTGGATCGTTGATGTTGTTCTCATCATGACCTCCTGTGTGATGGGAGAAATATATAATCTGACTGTAATCAACCGGTAGTGGTTGTTGCTTGAAATTTGCAAGGGAATTCAAAGTGGTTTTGTGCATGTTAACTGCTTGTACAAGTGTATGAACACTTGACCAACAGACACTAGTGATTGCATAATTTGTTGAAGCAATATACTTAAAATATGATGATTGGAGAAGTGTGTGATGCCTATTGTTTCCTAGTGCCAGAGGACAATTGCTATGAATAGCCGCTTATGTGAGTACATTTTCCATCAAATAGAGAGTAGATATGATTTTAGTTCATGTCCAAAAGAGATTGTATTATGCATATATTGGTGAAGCTAGTAGAGAATTGCAGTAGGAGAGTGGCCCAAATTAAAGAGGTCATGGAGTCTTTAAAGGAAGAGACGACTCAAAATTTTGTGTTCCATCTGGAAAAGAGAGATTGGCTATGGAAATAAGAGAAAGATTTCCACCAAGTAAATAAAGATCCACCCAAAGGAAAAACATGGCCAGCAAAGAAGAATTGGACATAGTTTGAGAGCCAATGTGAATGAGCGAGATGCAAAGAGGAAAGTCACCATATGAAAGCAACAAAAGGACTTCGAAAAAATTCATGGAGTCACTAAAGGATTTGTTATATTGAGGATCGACTTGTATTTCACATGCTACTATAGCACCTAGATTACACCTATGACAAAGGGGGAGATGGGTTGACGAGTGGACAAATAATATCAACAAAAGAAGCCAATGTAGGGAAAAGGAAGACTATTGCAAAGAAAAACAAGATACATGTTGACACAGAAGATGAGAATCCTTAGGTTGGAGTTTATGATGATGAAAATTATTATGATTTCATGTGAAATCATCGTTTTCTAGTATATATCTAGATATATTGTATTTTTTATTTACGAGCCCAATCCTTGATAGTTTGGGAGAGGTGTGTAGCTTCATATTTTTTGTTTGATGAGAGTGACAAATGAAAAGAGTGAGATGGATTAAAAAGAAGATCAAGCCAAATTGTTGTGCCCACACTTGATGGAAGAAATTGTTGGTTGGGAGCTCAAATTAAAAAGTGTTGAGGAAAATCATTTCAATATATACACAGTAAGTGATGATTGTTCGGGAAAATGATGGCAGTAAAATCGATCACTAAATAGTAATCTAAGAGAGGTAATGCACATTTTTTCAAGGCAAGTATCCCGAGGAAAGGAAGTGGTATCGTTGTCAGAATAAGGTCCACACAAGACAAACCAATTGAAAAGGGTAAACGACAACATTTTCAAGGTATGATTTTTATTTGTGTCATACTCATTTATGCAACATTGGAAGAATGATATCATATTTTGTTTATATATGAATGACCAATATTTTATGGGCGAGAAGTGTAAAGAAGACGGTGTATTTTACTCGTGTGGACATGCAAAGTGAAAATCTTTAAAATGGTTAGTCATGAAGTTCAAAATGGCTAAAGTAATTCCCTAAGAATATGTATGTTGATATGTAATGAGTTCTTGAAAATAACTTATTCTTGTAATGAAGTACTTTTGCAAGTTAAATTATAAAAGTTATTTTTTATGTCTAAAGTGAGGTTGAGAGTAAACACTAATATAAAGAGTCAAATTTAAAGTTAGTTGCAAGTGTGGGTCACAAGATCCTGTAAATGTAATGAAGTTTTTGTTGAGTCAAATTCAATTTTTGGAAAGTTAAGTCAAAGTTGAATTCAAGCTAACAATACAAGTCAAAGTAGAGATAAGCTAAGTAAGTCAAGTTAAGTGAAAGATAGAGTCAAATTCAAGTATTTATCGATATAATGAGTCGAGAAATCAACGTCAAAGTCAAAATCAAGTGTTAATTTATGTAAATCATGATAATGGTGTATCAATTAAGTTTTCCAAGCCAAGGTCATAGTTTTCCTTGTCAGACATTACGCAACCCAACAAGAAACATATTTTTGTGTATGTAATTTCAAGTGAGAAGATTTCACGTGTAGATGAAATAAAATGGCAACATAAAGAAGAAGATTGATTCAAACTCCATGAATGAAGAAGACAACAAAAGAAAGAAAAGAAGAATAAGGCATAAAGAACAATATGAAAGAAGAAGACAAAAGAAGTAGAAGGCAGACTCATGGATATGAATTGAAGAAGAAAAAGGCAAAGGCATATTGAATAGAAATGAGACAAGGTCATAGAAGGATGAAGTAGCAAAGAAAATGACACCAGAAAATGGAAATGAAGAATGAAGCATGCAAATGAATGAATGACGGAGTGAAGAAACAAGATAAGAATAAATAGTACCATGTGTTTTGAAATTGAGATGCAAAAGCAATGAATCTATGAAAAATGACATCCCTGGGAAGTTTAATGGTCCTCCTTGAATAATGTTTTTTGTGTTGGTTGTGGAGCCTGATTATCTTCCTGATGCAGAGGTTCTTTGCTTCCAGCCGTGTCTATACCCCATGAAGTATTTAAACCCCAGAAGTATGTACACTCTTCCACGCGGGGGAGTGCA